>VDFB02197304.1:0-24318 GCA_007258455.2 Sequoia sempervirens
ATTGACTCCCTATTACCCATTGCCAGTTATTTTATGCATCTTTGGTCATTAATTGTCACCTAGTAACTGGTCCTTCAAGCCTAAGTTTAGACCTTTCTATTTTATAAAATTAAGTAAGGATCTTTTGGCCTTTACATCCTTTGCATTTGTGACTTAGAAATTTTTGAGTCAATTATTATCCTAGGGAGTCCCCTTCATTAAGAACGACTAATGAACACATGATTAAAAGTTTCACTTAAATCCTGATGGCCCTCCTAGTTGTATTACTCATCGCTGATCATTCATAGGTTCACACCTTCAATTAGCGATGAGTGATGGGATGATGTTTTCCTTTAACGTCACTCATTGCTAATAGATTTTGAGATTTCAAATTTGTAATAGCAATGAGTGATTATTTTGGCTTTATGTTCTTATCGTTCATCATGGATGGCCATAAAAAGATAAACTTGGAACAATGATGAGCGATGTGATGTGATTTCTTGTATATCGCTTGATCACATATATGTTTTGAATGTAAAGTCTCACATCAGTGATACACGATGAAACTTATAAATGTTGTAAATCTTCTCATCGCTAATTTCTTGTAAAATATATGAGGAGAATTAGTGATGAAAAAAGGCCTTATGTTATACCGCTCATCGCTCATCACAGATTTACTTCAAAACTTGAGTTCTGAACTAGCGATAAGCAATGGGTGTCCTATAAAAGGTTTTTCTTTCACTAAATGTGATATGATCCTATGAGCAATGTCTTTTGTGCCATTTGTTTTATGCAGGTTGTGCGTGTCCAAATCTGGTGCTATCACAACATCTCCCATCGTAGATAGAAGCCTTGATGCAAGATTTGAATTAGCGATGTGCAATAGAGGGATGAATGTGACCAAAGGTCAGGCTGCAAAACTAGGGGCTAAAGATCATCGCAAGGATGTCTACATCACTAATAGAGTGGGGCAATGATAAAGTAAATCAGCGACAAGCAATGGTTACTACATGGAACGGGCAACGTGGAAAAATCCTGAAGATTTAGCATAAAGCAAAAAGGAAAGCAGCGAGAGGACTAAGGAACCATTGATAAAGTTTTAAAGTAGGATAATCCAATGGATTGAAGATCACCGCATAAATAATTTCATCAAAATTTGGGGAGGATCAGCGATGAAGAGATGAACTGTATAGAGAAAGTTTCCCTCTAAGAAAAAACTGGTCTAATGTACCTCGTCGATATTAATGAAAGCACATATTAGGTTGGCGATACTTATTGATTGAAAAATCACAATACTTGAGCTGGCATCGTTGTTTTCTATGAGCAAGTTACTAAGGACATAAAAAACAAGGCTCAAATCACCATGGATGAAGTTTTAAATGTTTTTACATCAATGGTTTAAATTCAATACTGAGCTGTTAAGTTATCAACTCGCTCGCGTGAGGAGTTTTCAAGTCATTAATTTTGCATGCTTCAAATTGTCTATTTAATACAGATTGTTTGTTGATCTTCTTTGTCATAATTCATTTTTCTATTAATGAGGGTTGAAGGCTGATAAAGAAGTGTGTGGGAATTGAATTCTCTTGAGAAGTGTGTAGACATTCTAGGCAAGTAGGTCTGCCATGATGATTAGGGAGTCTGAGAACCTGAGTTTATTTGAGTCTGAGGAAGATCTTGAGAATGAAAGTAGAATACATGGAGCTCCTGATACACCAAAAGGAAGAATAGGATTCGGTAAATTCAAGGAGTACAGTACCAAGGAAAATTACCATCCACGAGAGTAGATAGTTTCAAAAGAATTAGTCAAACATAGAGAGAAGAGGATGGTGAAATATAAAAAGAAGGCAAGGAGAGACAGTGCGCACTATAAGGCCTATCTGAAGGAGTGCAATTCTCCATGTGAGATTTCTAATAACCCTTCAGATAGTGAGGGTGACACTGATCCAGAGGGTGATTATTATCCCCTCTCCTTGGTACTATCGGTGAATTCTGACAAGGAGGTGGTGACAGTTTCTCCAGTCCCACCATGAGCAAAACATAGGCGAGTATCCTCTAAGGTTGATGACTCAGAGTGATGATTGTGCCCTATTTTTTTTTTTGATGAAACCATGCCCTTTTTGTTAGGATTTTCCTATTCAGCACTCATGTGATTTCTTGTTTCATGTGTTGAGGTGGAATGTTTTCGGGCTGGTATGTAGGAGAAGTGTCAGACTAGTTAACCTTGGCGGCGCGTATGTTGTTTCCCGACAATATACAAGTTTGTGTTGGAGCTGCTATTGGAGAATCTTATTTGGCCAACAAGGATGAGGATTCAACATGGTTAGAACAAACTCTTCCTTTTGAGAAGCTGGCATGTCTTCATTCATGGAATATGGAATGTGGTCTTTTACTCTTCCATTTTCCTCAAATGATTGTATGTAACAAACTAAGAATATCTCAAATTCTGGTGCAAATGAAATGAAATGTAAATGTAATTAAGCTTGAAGCTTGTTGCTCCCTTATTCTATAAAAGGGATTTTAGGGCTTATTATAGTGGTTGAATTCTGAAGTCAAAATAGGGTTCTAGGTAAAAAACTAAGTTCAGGAAAAGGCATTTAGAATAGAATACTGGAAATAGACCAGTAATTTGTCTTGGATGCGAGATCATGTATGTAGTGATCTTAAATAAGTTTTATAGAAATTACGTATATCAGAGAAAATATTAATCTAGAAGTAGATACTCTCCTATGTATGTTTCTTATAAGTTATGAATGATAAATACTAATGGTGTTATCATTTGTCTTCAAATATTTCATTTGAATGTATTACTCTATTTTCAGCTTTAATTCAAGGAATTCATTAAAATGCTTGAATAGGGTTATAAACTTTGTAAGGAATGGCTTAGGATTTCTAAGAAGTAAATGTTTCTTTCATAGTGAGTTTTCGTAAATGCAAAGCAATATGAAGATAGTCTGTTTCTTCCTTAAGTGAGTAATTTGTAAATTACTGATCCTCATGTACTTGACTCCGTTGCTCCAATTGATGAGACACTGGTCATTTTTTCAGAAAATATTGCATAGAATGAATAGATAGTGTTCTTGGCCCTAGACTTAAGATAAGACAATATTCAATTAAAAAATATTTCCAAGGATAGTATAAGTGGGATTATCCCTAATTCCTAGCAAATAACTAGTCACTCACTTGAAAATCTGCCAAATCTTTAGTGAAATGAACTTTGTTTGCAGTAAGTAGGAATCAATTTGTGTATAAATGTGTTAATAATTGAATATAGTATCTGAAAACACAATTGGGATCACCCTCCTAGGTTTCACAGAGCCTGAAGTGAGGGAGTACGAACCTTAAATTCCTATGCTCATTGTGTTTACTTACTAACCTAGCGGTTCTTCATCACCAGGAGTTGGCTGCGCTTCTTCAGAGGATTGTTGATTCTGTTGGAAAATCATAATAGAATGTAGGAATAAGAAAAAGAATTTTGATTCCTTAACAAAAATTTCCTTTGATGATGATTTTGATGCTTTGTTTATTCCGCTAACACTATGAGGGATGATGCTTTACTTATTGATTCAGGTTGCTCCTACCACATGACTCCTCACAAGGAGTGGTTTACTAATTATAAAGAATATGATGAGGGAGATGTTTCCTTGGTGATAACAACACAAGGAGGATTGTTGGTAAGGAAATGAAAAGTTGGTTTTTAATGATGGGAGGATTAAAACTCTTGATAATGTTTTACATATTTCAAGACTTGCAAGAAATTCACTTTTAGTGTCCAAGTTGAATGATTTCGGAATGCATGTGAAATTTGATAAGTTTGGTGATAGCTAAAGGATCTCAGATAAGGACTTTGTTTAGGCTAAACGCCCCTACTTTATGTAACTTTGCCAATGTAACTAACACTGAAAATGCATGTATGTTGTTGCACCATAGATTGGGTCACATAGGTGAAAAAGGACTTAAGACTATTCGAAACAAATAGTTGGTTGAAAATATTTCAAATTATTCTATTGGTAAAAATTATTTTTGTGAATATTATGTGTTTGGTAAAAATAAAATAGATCATCATTTTCTAGTGGAACTAATAAGGTGTAAATAGATTATTAGAAATTGTTCATTCAAATGTATGTGGACCAATGGATGTTGAATATTTGCATAAATCTCGGTATTATGTCTTATTCATTGATGATGTCTCAAGATACACTTTTATGTATTTTATTTTATCTATTCTACCAATTTTAGCAATGTTTCTCCTTACATCATATTCATCAATGTTGGTCTTTCTCCTTCTAAGTAGTTGACATGTTGAATTAGAAGAAGTATATTGGTAATGATCCCTTAGGTCTCCATCTTTTATTTTTTATTTAGCACTTTGATTATTCGCATTACCTTAATTACCTCCTTGTGTAGGCTTATATGCATGTTGCCTTACTCTATACATGGTGATGAAAATATATATGTTTTAAACTAAATTCTTATAACATATTTTCCACTCTGGTAAAGGAGATAAAATTTACTTGAAAATAAGCATACTGCTACAAACTAAAACAATTGATACAAATGCATACAACTCTTATGAGTTTTGAAGGATTTTAAAAGGATGTTTGGAATTTGAGTCCCTGACAATGTCATTTTGTTGGGTCCCAAAAGTATTACTCCACTTCCTAAAACTAAATCTCACTCAAAATTTTGGAGTTTTATCATTTGAGTGAAATCAATTCATCCACCAAATTATGGAGGATTTATGACCAACTCAATAAAGTTGGTTAAATCTCTCCTACACTTCAAGATTAAATTAAACTTAGATGAGTGTTCCTAAAGGTTTGAACAAATGAAAGATAATTAAGGATGGTGGTAATTAAATCCATATTATTGATACAACTCTAAAGATTGGTCATTAAGCACAAGAGCAACTAGTTACCCTACTACCTCCATATAGCCAATTACTTCCTTTACAATGAGTGTGAGGTACATGCAAGATAGAAAATTCCCATAGAGTTCTAAAGGCTATTCCCTATAAATTGGTGAAACCATAAACTATATTAACTAAGAATAAAATAAAAATATTGATTTAATAATTTGTTGAGCCAAATTATCATAGATCAATGCTTATTTATGGGTAACAAGGTCAACTTAATAAATAAGACACAATGAAAGGAGAATATTGAAAAATTTATCTAAGAAAAAATATTTATCAAATGAGAGTGTTATAAAAAAACATACTTATTTATCCATAATCAAATTGTACAAATTTATATGTCAAGTTGAATGAAGTTATTACATTGAGCTATTAATTTATTTTAAAAATTCATGTTTTCAAACAAAATTTACATTTGTAGCACTAAATGTGTTGAAGGGATTTCAAAATGTTAATATACACATGAATAGGTGAGGATCGATGATAGAACTGATGCTTGATCGACCTCATGATAGGACTAAGTCTTGGAACCTTTAGGTATTTTTTCCACTTTTACTACCCATTTGCAACTAAATTTTAATGATTGATACCTTGGAAAGTTCTGACACTTTATTGTGTTGGAATACTAACTAGCCCGAAAAGATTCAAAGAGCACATAATATGCATCTAATTCATAATCTAAATCCATGACATTGTACAGTTCTTTCAAAATTTTGGGTTAGGGTTGGATACTACTCAAAATATGCACTCCAAGTCGAGGGACACCTAAATTTACTTTTTGGTAGTTGGACAATCATCAAAATTTACTATGGGGATTTAGGAAAGCTACTCTATTCATGAAATGTAGGTAAGGAACACTACATCAAGCCACTCCCTTCAGTAACAAAAAAAATTGAAACATGACCTTGAACATACTATGGGATTCCAAAACAAAGAAAAAATAATAATTAAACTAAACTAACCCTACTCTACTTAATTACAAATAAGCAATAAAAACTATAACAATAGTTTATCTTAAGATTACAGATCTAATAAAAAAAGAGATGATAAGAATAACCAAACGCAACTTGATCTACTACTACACAAACAAGAATCCAAGGTGGTGGAATCATCAGAGATAACTTGACTTATGAGTTGAGATAAGATATTTTCCATATTGCATGCACATAATGAATATGGAACCAAAAAGATCTTAAATTTGCAAGATATATATTTATTAATGCTCTCACTATAATAATTTATCTCACATTAGTTTAATCTTAAGATGCAGCTTTAATGTAGCATATCCCAAACTAAAAAAATCATGACACACTACACACTATTCTAAGTTATAAAGACTAAAAATATGTGAACACACACTCACACCATGATTTTTTTAACTCCTTGGAATGGAAAATCACTCAACTTAGATAAAACTTTATAAGTTGGGAAAGTGGAAAACTTATTCATTGTGGTAGGTTGTAGTTATTACATCACAAGACAATCCAAAATATTCTAAAATACCAATCAATGCCTAAAACTCTAGATTTCAATCTATTGTAGCCTTCCAATATGCACCTTCATCTAGATTTGACAAGAAGAATTTCAAAGCTTCAGAAAAGACCATCAAGCCCACCATTGATGTCATAGGATTATGTTGCATTGAATTTGAAAATAACACTTGGTCTTAAAGATGGGCTTTATTATTTGAGCACAACCAAAAATTCCCCAAAATTGATAGCCAATTAGATGTTTAGTAGGGGCCCATGCTTTTTCAAGTTTTCATGCTTTCTTAACATTCAAATTTAGGGTAGATTTGACCGAATTTCTTATTTACCACCTAACTACTTCCCCTTCAATCAACAATTAATCGTGTATACAAATTTCACTGAATTTTGTCTTGAATTTGTAGTTAATGTTCAAATGATCCATGTTTAGTAAGAAATCTTGAGAATCAGATTTCTATCCATAGATGATTTTGTATAATACAATACCAAGAAATTTTGAGTCAACACTTTCCAAAAATAAACTTGCACATGAAAAAAATCATCAAATTCACAATAGTTATTGCTAAAGCAATTGATTTGCATCTATAAGAGCATTGCTTATTATTAAATTAATTAATCAATAGCAAAGCAAGAAATTTGATCCCCTAATATCCCTAGTGCCATGAAATCTTCAAGTTTCTCATCGAAAAATGCCATGGCATCTTCAAATTCCTCATCAAAAATGACTTATTAAATCTATGTTAAGGTTGATCTAATATGTCGATCTAAGTAAGAGTACATGGTGATGTATATATGGATTCAAATTTTATAAGTAGCAATTTCCAATCAAGCCAAGTCAATAGTTAGTTGACTAAAAGAGTAAAGTTAATCCAAACTTATACATGCCTTGAGATCCACTAAGAATATGGAAACTATAAAAATGAAATTTCTTAATAGATAGATAAAATAGCTCTAGGTCAATCACAATATATAGGAATTTTTAGGTCTAAAGAAAAAATGACTTTTAAACTTCAAATACATTGATCTATAGATGCAAGACAAAATCAAGTTGAAACTTATAATTAGTTTGGTTCTATAGGTGCTTTAGGGCTTACTAAGTTTCATTTTGTGGACACTTGAGATCAAACAAAAACATGTTTTATCATAAAACTACACGGTTGAATCCTAATAGCAATATCACAATTTGACACGCTTTGAAAAATACCTCCTACTTATCAATGTTTAGTTTGAGGTCTAAGAACAACTCAAAGATTTCAAGTAATTCAGTTTACAAACGTGAGAAGTCCTATCAACTCCTATTAGGCACTGCCAAGGGTGCGGGTTTGAAAGGCTGCTCAACCAGCGGATGTGAAATAAGATTAGATCAAAGTAGATAAAGGTCTTGAGTCCGAGAAGAACTGTAACAGCTTAAAACTAAACATTTTAAACCTGCGGACATGAGAAACATCAGATCACATCTAATGACTTCTTGAGTCCAAACTTCTTAGAGGTGCTTCAAGCATGAAAGATTATAAAACTTACAGACATGAACCCAATTTAAACTAAATCTAGATAAATTCTGGGTCGTCTCATGTTACAACGCTAGATCCCCTGACCAAGCCTAATTTCAGAGTGACTTTGGGTTCACTGGGCACGAACTGAAATACTCAGAGCAAGGGTGAAATAAAGGTTTGAAAAATTTAACAGAGGGATTTCCTGCATGCGTGCTTCAGTCAGACCAAACCACCATGGACTCAAAGCTAAGGAAACACAGGGAACTCATGGGCCTAAATAAATCACTTTGTTCGGTTGTCTCTAAACCACGAATACCTGAGACAAAAGCTGCCATGGTAGGCTTCCAGGATTGTGCTTAAAAGGGCTGAAAGCCAAAGCAGAATCAAAGGTTCCCTGATTTTCCTAGAAAACTAGGCTGCATCAAGCAAGTGGTAGTACATATATTGATATATCTCATTTCTTAGGGTTAGTGTTGCAAGGTGTGCATCTTTGGTTTCCTTGTTTTGTGGAGCACAATGTTGAGGGTCATGATATGGCTTAACCATCTCCCATGGAATCATTAACTCTGGCGGTTGTATCGGGCATTAATAGGCCGATATTTTGGTGCAATGACAACTATCTATGCAACAATTAGTTGTTGAGCCCATATTACTATTTTATGATTCTAGTCACAATTGCTTTCAATGCAACACATCTTTCAAAATCACATTCGAGCCCACCATGATTCATCCTTACATTAGGGGGCATCATGCCTTCTTTATACTTTGTATCTTAGTGATTACATTTGGCGGGTTCTCCTTATCACATCTTAACTTTCGAAACCATATATTTATCATATATTCCTTCTACAATGGGAACATCATGTCATCTCACACATTTCCTTATATATGTCTACTAGTAACTTATTGTCTTTCCTACAACATTGTGTGCTAGTTCCTTTTCAATGTTATGTTGGGGTATAGGTCAGCCTATTGTCTTTATGTACATCTACTAGTAACTTATTGTCTTTCCTACATCATTGTGTGCTAGTTCTTTTTGATGTTCTGTTGGGGGTATAAGTCACCTATTGTCTTATGTAATTGCATCGGTGTTTTTGACCATTGACAAACACATTACCATTTTATTGTTCATATTGAGGGAAACATTAGCTCTTTGGTCATATCTCTAGCATATATATATGCTTATCACACTTTACCATTCTACATGTCACATAGGTTTATCATGGCATGTACTCATTATTGCCATCATTTTACATGATTATATGTGTATATTTACTTTCAATTACATCTCTCCTATCCTCCAATTAATTATCGGTATAAACTCTGCTACTCTCTCGAATTAGAAAACAAACTCATAAAATTGAAATGAATCCAAAAGTCTTCCCTATTATTTTATATTTTCCAAAAAGTCCTCCCTATTATTTTATATTTTACTGCAATACTTTATTCCCAGAATTGGATTACCGTTATCGTTAGTGCCTACTAAACAAAAGTAGCTGCTGTAGGCCACTGAAACATGGCTTACTAGAAGCTTTTCCAATGTTACACTCCAAAACAGTTTAACGACTAGCAAGTTAGGTGACCCAAACAAAATTGCCAAATAACACCTGGTCCTTCAACACATTTTTTATGTTCTGTTTTCCATTTCAAACACATTCATTCATTCTTTAAATACCTAAGCCTCAGTTTGAAACTGCATCCAATCACCTCGTCTGTTAAAGAAATTCTTTTCTACAGCATAGACATCCTTGCCAAAACCAGCATCTACCATTTGATATTATTATTGTTCCAGAACGCCATAGCAATGGAGCACAAGAACACATTGATTGCTCTGATGGTTGTGATTACAGCAGCAGCGAACTACATGGTGATGGCACAGACACCCTCTTCCGGCTGTACAACTTCTCTTCTGCGTTTATCGCCCTGCATTAATTTTTTCAATGCCAGTAACGGAATTAGTCCCCCACTGGGCTGCTGCACTGCTTTCGCTTCCTTTGTGGAGTCTAGTTCAACATGTGCGTGCCAATTCTTGGCTTTCATGCCTACCAATTCCTCTCCTCTTACTCTTCCCTCGGGCATTGCAATTAACCAGACCCAACTTGTCAATCTCCCGGGCATATGCCAAGTTGATACCCCACAGTGCGAAGGTAAGTTCTGTTTCAATGACATTTTTATATATTTACGAACGGTCTTTACATTATGTATTTTGGTCAGGTTTAAATAGTATATATCATACTTTGATATGTTTAAGTGGCTCATTTTAAATCATATTAAGAAGTGAATGACTCTGATTTCAAAGAGTCCCATATAATTCAGCTTAAACAGTACATTATAAGCTTTGATTTGTTTAGGTGGCTCACTTCAAATTACACTAATAAATGGGCCCTCCTAAAGAAGTGGGTGTGGTTTTAGATGAGCTGTCTATGGTTTGACTTAAACGATACATTCTAAACCTTGATTTGTTTAGATGGCTCATCTTAAATCACATTAATAAGTGGGCCAAATTAGAGAAGTGTGTGGTTTCAGATGAACCATCTGGGTAGATTTAAACAACACACTCTAAGCATTCGTTTGTTTAGACGTCTCATCTGAAAACACACCACTTCTGAAACCCATTTATTAGTGTACTTTAAAATGAACCATTCAAACAAGACAATAATTAAAAATGTGTTGTTTCTACTTTGTTTGTTCAAAGATCATATGGACAACCTTGAAGAGTTGGCACATTGTAGTTAAAGTGCTTCTAGAAGACCAATAAATTTGTAATGAGTTAGTAAAAGTTATGTACAGAATTCTAATGGCTGTGGTTATTGAGCAGGTGCAGGTGTGACCCCAACGGCTTCTCCAGGTATATACGTGACTTCTTTTATATGTTTTGATGATGGGTAGTGGGTATATAATAAATTTTGCTGATGAGAAGAAGTTTCTGTGTTGATTTCAGATGCTTCCGGTGAGACAACCGAGGCTCAGGTTCCAGCTCAGTCAGCAGGTTTTCCGTCAACTCCATCTGCGGTTGGGGCCTTCCCGCCTAGCCAAGCTCGAACCTCAGACGCGAAGTCCACATTCAAGCCCTCATTTTTCAGTAGTTTTCTGGGGATGATTATAGGAAGCTTGCTGTTATGAGCAGTGATACCAACAATGGAGTTTGGCATGGCCTTCTTGAGTACTGTCAATACTGCATTTTCAGAATTTCTTCATTCTTTACCTGAGCACTCTACTAAATAAAACATCCCATTTGTAATTTTGTCTTATTTTTTCAATCTCTGCCCCTGGGATAATTTGCCACCTCCTTTCTCTGGCGTGGCTGAATGTATTTAGATGGAAGATTTTCTCTGTCAAGTTCGTTTACTACAGTTTCGATGGGTTATATCAATACTTTTTAATTACATTATTTATGTTTATGAAAGATTTCCAATTAAAAAATATAGTAATGCAATGCTAGATCCAAAAAAATATTGTAACGCAATGCTAGATCCAATAAAATTATGATTAAGTAATAAAAGATAATATTATAAAATAATCATACTTTTCAAATTAAAAAAAAAAAGAATTCTGAAAAAAAACAAATATGAAATAAGATGTTAAGTAGCAAGAGCAAAAGTAGTTCAGGGGGAGAATGCTAGACAAGTCTTAATACATCAGTGATGGAATGTGTGAGGATGTTTCTTTTGGAGATAAAAGTAGTAGTTAAGCAAAATAAAATTCAATTTTTCTATGTAATTAGTTGTTAATTCAAATTTTATTTTAGTGTGAATACAAATGGTATGATTTTACAGTGGTAAAGAAAAAAACATAGTTTTATGTTATCATTTAGAGTAAACAAATAAATAATTAATAGTGATAAAGATAATTAGGACGGCAATTATTTAGAATAAATAAAATAAAATCAATGTTTAAAAAATAATAATAAAATAATATTATTTACTTAGATTTTAATGTAAAAATGCTTGACAGATGTTTAGGAACATTTGGTTAATAGATAAGAAAAGTTAAAATGTTTAAATGAATAGATTAAAATATAAAAAATTAATTGTCTATCATTTTAGGTCACTTGTGTAAATGTAAGGACACATGCACCAGCTACCATATGCAATTACTAAGTCAATCTAGCATGTGGATTTGACCTATGGTGTATGGATCTGACCTAAGTTGTTTGCTTATGCAAAACTCTTTCACATGTATATGGGCTATCTAAAGTCAATAGGAGTCTAGTATCTAGGGATACTATTTGAGGGCTTGCTAAGCTAAGTAGATTCTCCATGTGACAAGCCCTTAGGATACTAATACAAACAAATTAAAAAGGATAGAAAACATCAAGCAATCATGTACACAATTTCTTAGATGTTGATGTTGAAATGAATTGGAGTTATCCCTTAAATACTGGAAAAGTTAGCCTAACACAAAAGCAACTTCAAACTAAACATCATAGGGGAGTAGCACTAAATAGCACATAAATCAAACAATTCTAGCAATAACATGTAAATAGAAGACTATTGTGGGAAACACCTTAGCACCAAAACAAGCTTTGATATATTATTCAACAACAAAACTCAATTACAATACATTCAAAATATTCCCTCCTCATAATAACATCAACTATCTATGGAGATAAGTTGACTATTATGATATTGTTCCTCGTCTTCATATACACAATTTCTTAGATGTTGATGTTGAAATGAATTGGAGTTATCCCTTAAATACTGGAAAAGTTAGCCTAACACAAAAGCAACTTCAAACTAAACATCATAGGGGAGTAGCACTAAATAGCACATAAATCAAACAATTCGAGCAATAAAATGTAAATAGAAAACTATTGTGGGAAAAACCTTAGCGCCAAAACAAGCTTTGATATATTATTCAACAACAAAACTCAATTACAATACATTCAAAATATTCCCTCCTCATAATAACATCAACTATCTATGGAGATAAGTTGACTATTATGATATTGTTCCTCGTGTTCTCAAGAGGCCAAGAGAGGTTAATTATTTGATGAGACTATGTAGTTTTTATGTATAGATATTTTGGTGTTATGCCTTCATGTCATGTAGGCATAGATTTGTATTCATTGATGTATATCATTATATGTCTATATAGCTTCGCAAGATATATTTATATTTTACTGATATTTCTATACACATATATGGCTTTGTTCTATACCTTTATTGTACACCCATATAGCATTGTATGCCTTGTGATATTATATGACATTTTCATGACATTATGTATACCTTCATGGCCTTAGCCTTATTAAGATCAAGGCATAAATATGATGTATGTATTTTTTAATTAAATGGTTTAAATGTTTCTCATGGTTTGAGTGCTAAGGATTAAAACTACTCGTTGTGGAGAGTGATTATAAATGTATTAAATGGTTTCAATACTCACTACATGTATACCTTCATGGCCATATTAAGATCGATACATAAATATTATGTATGTATTTTTTGGATTAAATGGTTTAAATGTTTCTCATGGTCTAAATTCTAAAGATTAAAACTACTCATTGTTTTTGATAAGATAAGCAGCATTTACAAGGTGTTGTACCCTTTACATAGAGAGCCCAGAGGGCCAAAGGAAACCAAACAGAAACAGCTGGCAGACAACTGTAGAAAAACAAACAGAACTTAGACAACTCCAGAGGAGGGGACCAATCTGACTCTCAAAACCCGAGGCCGTGCAGAGGCAACGGATTTGGGGAGTCCCTTCTTCTTCCGCAGCACAACCGACCAGGAAGGCTCAGAATCAAAACCCACTGAGCGAGGCAAGGGGGCCGAATCCACAACAACCACCCCAGACGAGGAGCCAGCACGCAACAAGGGAGACGACAGAGCAGATGAGGAGACAAGAGCCATCAAAGGACCAACAGCATCAATCGACGAGAGACGAGCAACCGACGAGAGACGGGCAACCGACGACACACCGACAACAGAAGGATCCAAAGAAGGGCAGGCTAGAAGAGAAGTCAGGATAGGCTCCGACACCAAAGGGGCAGACAAAGGAGAGTCGCCCACCTCAGAGGAAACATCAGGATCAACCGCGAGATGGTCCGAGAGCATTCTTCCACCAAGTAGCAACACCCTTGCAGCGAGCAAGAGGGCAGCTAGAGGCCAGGCGACCAACAGAGAAACAACGCCTACACCGAAAAGGGAGCCCCTCATAGTCCAGAAGCTACTTCCAAGGTCGATCCTCCACCATCAAAACCACATCACCAAAGAGAGGTTTGGAGATGTCCAAATCGATTAAAATATGAGCCACTGTAGTATGCCCAAGGTCCCGAGTTGTAGAATCCACCTTCAAAAAGCTGCCAATAGCTTCAAAGCAAGAATCCTCCCAAAACTGGATTGGGAGATTCGGCAAATGAACCCAAACAGGTCTAATGTTCAAAGGCTCTGTAAGAGGATTGAAAGAGCAAGACCAAGGCCGGATGAACAACGAATGAACACCCCACATCCACACTCTGTCACGATCCTCCGGGGAAGAAAAAGCAACAAAGAAAACACATCTAGCACTGGGATAGAGCTCAATCTGTCCCGAAACAATAGGTTTCCAAGAACTAGATACCCATTCATGGAGATCAGGAAGGGAGGGCCACAAGCTGTTGAACCTGCAAACCACACCCTAACGCAAATAATACTCCTCATTCTCAACAACCTCAGGGCCACAGACCACAACAGGAGAGGCCCTGGCACAAGGCAAAGGACAAGCCCTAACCGCAACAAGAGGTTGGGCACGAGCAGCATCAGAAAACGATTTATGTTTGCAGGTAGCAACAACAAGAGGAGGGCCCCCAGCCACATCCCTCAGAGGAGGGGGAGGGCCAACCACCTACGCAGAAAAACCAAGGACAGAGTCCCTTGAAGCCCGCATAGGAACCGACAGAATCTCTTGTAGCCCGCAGACCACAGAGCCCAGCACCGAGGCGACCAAAGAAGGCACAGGCGCCACCACGGCGACCCCAACCACAGTGGCCCTTTCGCACACATCCGCAGTCACCCGTTCGCACCCATCCGCAGACAACCGTTGCCCATCGCGTTCAAAATTCTTCTTCCCGCTCACACCCATCGCGTTTAAAACTACTCATTGTTGAGAGTGATTATAAATGTTTTAAATGGTTTTTGATACTCACTGAAAACTTAAGATTATTTTCATTGTTAATAGTGATCATTATATGATTCTTCGCTAGCAGTTGTACATTTAATATCTTCTCCAAATGTATTAATTAAGTCAAAAAGAAATTTTGTGTCCTTTTACTTTATGATTTTATCAAATTTAGTATTTTCCTATCTTCAAAATCTATGTGACCATCAAGTCTTAGAATTTCACTAGATGTAGCCCAATTTTTTGTTTTAGTAATCATAGTTTCAACTAAGTCAGAAGGAGAAAGGGATTAGTTAAAAACTAATAACTTCTCTATTCATATTGCAAAGTGAAAGCCTGCCAAGCATGAACTTAGTCTTCACACAATCCTTGGGATCTACTGCTATGTCACTAACATTTCTATTGTTAGAATCCAACTAGCCAAAAGTATTATTGTATTCTTTTCTAATACTCTTTTTTTTCTAGTGAAGTATGTGTGTAAACTGTAAAAGACTATGTTATTATTTATTATTGACCTTGTATAGTCTTTGAAACTATCAAATGTTTCCCATTGTGATGCATTGACCTTTAATTTTCACCACAAGCTATGTCCCATGTGTTGTGGATTGCAAGATGTCACTATCAAGACCATAACAAAGAAAACTAATGTTTCTACAATATATTACTACCACCACATGAAAATCATCAAGAGTTGGGTAAACCAATAGAGGATTTTGTAGGTTAACCCAAGGCTCGCCTATAGATTCAAATAGAACATTCATAGGTGTGAATTGTGATAATTCTCTTATTTTTTGTTCTTTAGAGGCTCTTAAGAGACATTATTACACTAATGTAGCCTAGAAGGATCAAGATGCCTAGGAAAGGAATCATGCCCCCAATAGCATCTACCAACACACTTAGACATATTTTCACTATAAGTTTAATTTCATGATATGTGGAGTGCAAGACAACACTGTTAAAACCATAACATTAAAGTAAACTAAGACTTTGTGCAATACTACATTTCATTGTTGAAAAATTCGCCAAATTGAAAAACTTGCCAAGCCCAAAAAACACGACTTGGCAAAAAAATCGGCAACTTAAAAAATTGCTCAAATTTCATTAAAAACGCACTTTTTTTGCAGAATTCAATGATAAGATGCATTTAATGAGTCAATAAATGAGTACATAAAAGAAACAAGCTCAGTCTAGTTGTATTTGATTGATTTGAAAGCAAATTAGGTACAAAATGGCATCCTCATGTGGAATGTGTTGATACTAATAGTCTAAAACAAAATGAAAATAGCAAATTGTTTTTTGTAAAATTGAAAGTAAATACTACATTAATATATTTTACAAATTTACATCTTCCTCTTCCCATGTCTAGCGAAAAATAGGGGAGAGGTAGAACTAGACGATATTATAAATGAAGACTTGCAGGCAAACTTGGAAACTTGGACTTGAAGAGTACTTAGAAAATCAAATGAATTGAATGGGAGTTTGAGGGCAATGCCCTCAATGGGGTCGAGGGGTAGCGCCCCTCATGGGGCTTTGGGGGCAACACCCCCAACGAGGTCGAGGCATAGCACCCCTCGTGGGGATCTGGGGCAATGCTCCTAACACAGCCACCAAGCCCAAATTAAGACCTCCAAAACCACACAAACCTTCATGGTGTACATTTTGCATTAACAATAAAACCCAAATAAAGACCATGAAAGCCACACAAACCTTCATGGAACACATTTTAGCAGTCGTGGGAGACTATTTTCTGAGTAGGCGAGTTTTTCTGTCGAACTTGCCAAGTACTCAACCGAGGTCACACCCCCAACGAGGTCGAGGCATGGCACCCCTAGTGGAGGTCTGGGGCAATGCTCCTAACGCAGCCACCAAGCCCAAATTAAGACCTTCAAAACCACACAAACCTTCATGGAGTACATTTTGCATTAACAATAAAACCCAAATTAAGACCATCAAAGCCACACAAACCTTCATGGAACATATTTTAGCGGTCGTGGGAGACTATTTTCTGAGCAGGCGTGTTTTTCTGTCAAACTTGCCAAGTACTCAACAAACTCAATGAGTTTTTTGCATTTGTTCAACGAGTTCTGACGGTGAGTAAATGGCTAAAAAGCTCGGGAAGCAAAGTTTTTTGCAACTCGCCGAGTTTTCTGCAGTTTTTCAACTATGCTACATTTAATACCAATATGAGAAAAAACATTAGGATCTAAGTGAAATTTAGCAAAAAAATTGTAGGTTGATTCAATGCCCAATTGTAGGTTTAAAGAAAACATTCATAGGTGTCACAAATCGTAAGAACATTTTTGTCTAAGTTTGACAGTGTTTTCCTTCCAAACCTCTCAAGAGATATCATTAGACTAATGTAGCCTTAAAGGATTGGAATGCATGGGCAATAAAATGATGCCTCTAATAGAATTAACTAGCCTACATGTGCACATCAACACTATCATTTTGGTCCTATGAGGTGCAATTTTCCAAATAGCAATCTTGAACCCTATCACTAAAGGAAACTAACACTTTCTACAACATTGTGTTCATCACTAGTTCAATAAAACTATAAGGAGTTGGGAGAAATCAAAAGATGCTTTTGTATATTGAACCATGCATATATATATGGTCAAATGCAACATTCTTAGATGTCATGATTTGAGAAAAAAAACTCATCAAAATGTGGCACTTTTTCATCTTAGATATCTTAATAGACTTTGTCATACTAATGTAGCCCATAAGGATCAAGATGCATGGGCAAAAAAATGACACTTTTAGTAGCATTGACCAACCAATCTAGACATGTCGGTGTTGCCTTTTTGGTGCCACAAGGTGGTAAATACAAAATAGCATGCTTTCCACCCTTAAACTAAATAAAACCAATATTTTTTGTAATATTACATTTCCTATCACCTCAAGGAAACTATTAATAATTGGGAGAAACTTAAAGAGGCTTTGAATATTGACACAAAATGCCTAGAGAGCATTTTTCTTATATTTTCTCTTTTGTGAAGGAGATTTGTCCCACTAAGTTTTCTCCTTTTCTCAACTTTATGAAAGATTGCATTGTATTTGGGTGCCTCATCCAAACTAGTTGTCAAGACCCAATTCCATTATGCCCACCTAAACTACACTTAAGGGGCAGTGTTAGTGTTTATTATTTTATATACATGCACTATACATGTTGTTAAGCCTAGTTAGGTGTCATAGTCAAAGAGAGTTAACTCGCCACCTCCTGTGAGTTTTGAGGAAGTTAACTCGCCACCACTCACTATTAGTGGGAGTTGATTGCTTAGTCTTCCCTCTGCTATATGTACATCATATTCATAGCTTAATGATATGCTTATTTATCCAATTTTCTATTCTCTTTTGCATTGCATTGTTTGTTTTCAATCTCGCATGTAAAGCATGTGTTTTCTTGTCTCGCATGGCCCAATCTGATATTGGCAGTATGCCTAAAGATCTTGGCAAAATTTTACAAATTTGAATTGTGCAACAAGACCATGCCAAAAATCATATCCAAAGTACAAGACTAAATTACCAATAGTGGATCAAAAACTAAATGAGAGAATAGAGCGGCTTAGCTCTAAAATCAATGATATGGAATTATTATTGATGATGCTATGGACTGATTTGCTACTTCTAAAAACAAATTAACTTCAATATGCTATCTTAAAATCCTAAGATCCTTAATATTGAAGTCAAGCATTGGATGTGGCAGATCTTGCCATTCCAATCATGATGATGCCTAGAAAGCTTGAAAACATATTACTATTGAATTTTAACCATTGTAAAAAAGAATGATGAATCGGCCAACTTTCTTCGAGAATAAAATATATCATATTAAGTTGAAAATTAATAAATAACAAATGATATTGAGACAAAACAATCACCTCTAATAGTGCACCCTGAACATTATTTTAATTACAATGGCTAATTCGCCTAATAAAAACTCAATCAAAAAAATAGAAAATAAGTCAAAATTAAAACAAAAATGTATCACCTATCAATATATAATTTATTCTACCAAAATGAATCTAAAACAAATTGGAAATTAAGTTACATACTCTAACTTGATCATTATAATATTATATCATTCAATTATTATGATATATGATTTCATTATTTAACTTTTTGTTTACTTCTACACACATATTCAAGTGATTCAATCCATTTCGTATCTGAAGAACTAAGCATTACAACATACTAGGACCTGCCGTGGAAATCCTCATGTTGATGCCCCGCAACTTTTCCATAACAGATATTCGAGGATACTTGATATGGCAATTAGCTGACAATGTAGCTTCGGCAACCTAGAAATTTCAAGACTCAGCCAAAAAAACAGTTACATTCATATACAAAAACTAAAATAATGAATGCACCGCATAGAGAATCCTTTTAGAGAATAAATGAATCTATTATAATCATAGTAGCATTAGTCAAAACGGGGATTAATTCAGCAAACCAAAAGTAGACCGAAATTCAAATTTCCAGATTTAATAGGGGGCGGGAAACAATTGAGAAATTCTTCAAATCAGGATAAAATACAAGCTCTGTTTTTTCAAAATCAAATAAAGGGAAAAACTCTGCTTTTCCATCCAGTGCAGCCAAAAACAATTTTTATATTTTCTTCTTTATAACCCGAGTTAAGGGTTGATTTATGTTTTGTTTTTTAAAACCCGAGTCAAGGGTTTGGGGGCAGCAGTCCCCCACCAGGGCAGGGGATAACTCTACAAGTGCATTCCTCATCGCAATATAGATCAGGGCTGAGGGGCAGAGCTCCCACTACCAGGTCCAAATTAAAGCCTTCAAAGCCACATGGACCTACATGGCACATACCACATTGCATAATTTTATGACTTTAATCATACATCAATAAATTCGTTCAATCACTTGACAATCAATTCAGGAAACGCTGAACATTAAAATGAAAAAAGAAAGGTTTTATCAAGGAAGGGTCTACAATTTAATTACTTTTCCAGTGGGTTAGTCTGGAGAGAAAACTCTTGAATTTTCAGCAAGTCTTGCAAGAAACTCACAAGTTTCTCTGCAAGACTCAGCTTGCAAGTCTTTAACGAGTTACTTGCCCCACAAAAAAATTGCAAGTTTTGCAACAGCCACCGAGTTTGCAACTATGCTGCCTACCATCCCCTACATGATAATATTGAATATTAGTGTGAAATTTACTCAAGATACTGGAATCTGTTCTGACGGGTTTGAAGACATTGTAATTAAGATACTGTCTCTTCTGATTCTCTTGAAGACATTATAGTCTGATCCAATAGATCAATATGGTCTAACCGAAATACTGAACAAAAGATGGAAATAAACTAATATAACTGTCATTATTTAGAATGACGCTATGACATAATTAATATCATCAGTATAAATCTGTGGCGACTAGAATATGGTCCGACATTGAAAGACATCATAAATACAGGTATAATAGAACCTGCATGGAGAATAAAATACAGGTACGATTAGGCTTACAAGCAGTATTAATATGTATATGTGGCCGTTATGACTCTTTTTGATAAGCAAAGGGAGTACTATTAAGGGTCCCCTCACAAATGATCACATTGCAGGACTTAGCAAAACTTGACTGATAGAGAGATTTATACAGATTAATCCGACAGTACAAGGATATTAGGGACTGATATACTGTTTGACTGTTCTTGAATAGAGTAAGTACAAATAAAACAGGGGCTGATAAACTGCTATTTTGTTTCCGTCAGTTTCAAGATCCAACAGAAGAGAGTACTGACTATTCTACCAAGATAACGTTAAAAAACATTTTGTCAAAAGGACGACTAAAGAGAATGAATGGTAAATTCTGAGACTGGATAAAACAGACTTGAGATTGTAGCATAAACCAAGTCTGAATGATATCATGTAGCTTAATGTAGCTGCCAGCTGCTTCCATGCACACTCCTAGAATTACCAGCAGAGACACAAGAGTTCATAGCAAGTACAAATTTGTGCCAATTATGTTGAATGATTTTTATTTATTTTTGGTTAAGGTTAATATACTATCAAGAGGCATCTAAAGGCATTTATCATATTTAAAATACTTGAATTAAAGCGACAGACTTTCTTGCTAAAACTCATTTAGAGAAATCTATACTAGAGCATGCATGCTTCTTGCATTTCATCATTCAAGCTTTTCTTTACTATGTGCATTGCATGGCTTTCACAAATGTGCTTTTCAGCTATTATTGCATTCCAGTTACAAATTTGTCTCCTCATCTTTAGTGCACTTCAAAACTTCCTCCTCATTGTCTTCCCCTCCCCAGTCATTCCATATCGAAGCTTTTTCACATTAGACTTTTTCAAAGCATCTTCAAGGCTTAATTGAAAACTCAAGGCAACCCAAACCATGGTTTCCTTTTCGAATTTTCCTTCAGTGTTATTCCTTCTCTTGTATTTCTTTGGGGTTCTCTTCCCTGTCGTAGAATGCAGTTTACTTTCCCTGGCCTCAAAATTAGACTCTGGGCATCTTTGCTCTAATTTCCTCTCAATGATATCTACACAGGGTTGGCCTTTTCTTCTTCATAGCCTTGGATCATCTCGTTCTACCTGAGTTTCTCTTTGATTTGAGTGCACCCAGGATTTGCCTCGTTATTTGATTACAATTGAATTTCAGTGATAAACTCTTCCTCTTGTAGGATTGCAAAGAGTTTGCCTCTTTGATGACCCTACTTCGTTTTCTCACATGTAAAATTGTTTAGTCTATCTGCTCTGAGTCTTTTTTATTTTCCTTTGCTTGATTTACTTTCCTGTCATTCAACGTTATTTTCGTTGACTTGCCTTTCCTTTACTTCAATTTCTTTCCTTTTTCTTTTTCGTCTTTTTGAAACCTATTCACTTACATTTTGCTTTTCAAACTTTTTAACTTCCGCATTTCTGTGCCTACAGAGGTATCCCTGTTATTTGGGACAGATAGACAATCATGGACTGGGTAACCATACTCACGGGAGGCTCTACGACAGTAGGGAATACATTTGTTGTATATCTGTTGCATTCACTCAATGCCATCCTCTGTTACCAGAAATGCAAAGGAAAGGCTATGTTTCACATCTGTTGTTCTGTTTCTCACCGTTTCTCACCGTTGACCGGAGTTCCCCATTTTCCATGAAAAGTGAACAAAAAATTCTGTGATTATTTTAGCCCTTTCCCTTCAACCGAGATACTAGAAAGTTTTCTTTATTTTAAAATCAAATCTAGCCTACCTTGTCTGGGAATTCACACTTCTATAGAAAATCAAAAATTATAAAGGACAATAATGGTGATTTGATCTTCAAGCACTAGAAAATCACTTAGCACATCAAATTGACAGGATTTGACCCCGTTTCTGTTTAACATATGGTGGCATTGCTCCTCCCGCTGTTGTTGCTGCCGCTGTCCATTACCCAACACTCTCAAGATCTCTAAAATGAAGCATCCATCCAATGTGGAAATCACGAACACGGTTCCGTCCTTGTATTTATATTCTTCTTCATTGCAGCCTCAAATCTCTTTAAAACTGCCCATCATGGTCCTTCATAATTTTGTTTTTCTAATGCTTGAAAATCAAATCCCCATTAAGTGGATTTTATATTTTTTGTTTTTTCTAAATATATATTTTATTTTATTTTTTATGCTTATAGTTTCTATATTTGTTTTCGATTTTTGTTTCTGGTAAAATAGATGCCATCAGATCACAGCATAATGCTCTTTGGAAGCAAACAATCCAGTTCCAAATCTAGACATATGCTTGAATAATTGGACAGCCCTCTGCCTTTTGTGGAACTTGATCTCAGCAACAATCCAGTTCCAAATCTAGACATATACTTGAATGATTGGACAGCCCTCTGCCTTTTGTGGAACTTAATCTCAGCAACAGAAATCTGCTTATGATAGGCATTCTCTGAAGAGGTTATAAGGGCATAGGATGAAAGCATGAAATGAATGCGATGGTAGGGCAGCTGGAATCTTGTCACATCAATATTGAGTGTGCCACCAAAATGAAGATACACAGTCAAAGAACATATAACTTGCAAAGAAAAACCCTAACAGATAACCATAACAGGATTTAATACAGCTAACTTTAACAGGATTTAATACAGCTAACTTTAACAGGATTCAAAACAGCTAACCTTGCATCGCCCAGAAGACCTAACAGATGAACATTACAACTCTACATGAAACATTAAAAGACCTAAAGATAACAACCGTAAATGTTCTTGTCTTTAAGTGCTGGAAATTGGAAAGGAAGTTACTGACCTGGGAAACAAGCCTGTTAATGTTAGTGTAAGTAGGGCGCTCAATATCAAGAAAACAACGGCAGATGTCATAAATCTCCCCGTTATCTGACAATGAGCAATATCAGTATGCTCCAACAGCGAATGAGTCGCGAGCAGACTCATGCAGTTGTCCGACAGCTTCCGGATTCGATACTGACACTATCTCCTTACCAACTAAAGGCAGAAAAACAAAAATAACTTCATTTCCAGATTAGGGTTTCAATAGACAATATCAAATCTCAAATTCTCAAAATGTCAGAAGGCATAATGTTGGCATGGTAATTTGAGAAGGATCGCTCGCTGGTGTAATAGCTACGGGAAAAGTTGTCTGCGGAATCCAAGAACCCAGCACAAGGAACATTCTTGCCCGCGCCGGTCTGTCTGATAAAAAGTGTTGAACGCGTCATCGCGGCCGCCCACAGTCTTGTCGCTTAGCATCGGGCTGAGCAACACAATTGCAACCCACAAAACATCTGCCAAAATAATTTTAAAAACCCAAAAAAAGGAAGCAGAACACCGAAAATTAAAACTCAGAGAAATAAACCCTACACCTCCTATCAAGGAAAACCCCTGCCTGCAATCCGAAGCCTAAGGGCCTGACCCGTAAGGGCATAAACCCTGAAATCGAAAGTTACAGTGAAGTTAATCTGGCAAGAAAGAAAGAAAAACGTGCATGCCTGAATGCCGTACCCGAGGGAGTAGAACTCCTAACAAGCATTGCCGACCTGAATTCCGGGATCGCTAATGTGGATCGAATTCACTCCCTCATTGTCGCTGAAGAAAGGCATCCGAAAACCCCATAAAAATACAGAAGAAAAGCCTTGTTAAAACTGTACACACGTTATGAGCAGAAAACCAATGCCGAACACAGAAACCCAAGACGTATGCAGAGACGTCCGCAACAAGGCAGATCAGAAGCAGAGGAAAATTGCACAGCTGAGAAATGGTAAGCACATGGATGGGTTTTAATAATGTTAACAGCCAAAAAAAACTCTTCAATGGTGATTGGTGCATAGAGATTTTTTTTTTATTTATAAATTTTGATAAATGTAAATTTCCTGTTATTTGGTTAGTAAATT
>VDFB02197305.1:0-10142 GCA_007258455.2 Sequoia sempervirens
AAAAAGGCATGGGCATCACGCATGGCTTATGCACCTTACACTTTGATGCGGTTGTGAGTGTCAATTAATGTACATTTCATTAATTAGTTGTTGTGTACTTCCTTAGTATGTTCAATATAAATTTTTCTTTAAAAATTTATTCTCTACTTTTTAAAACTTTTAAAAATTGTTGTATATTTAAATTCTTAAAAATATAGAATAAATTTTTGTTCTTTAAAAAATAATTTTGTTTTACTTTGAATTATTTTAAATATAAATAATAAAATAATTTTGAAGTAATTGTTTCATATTTTGTTATATACATTTAATAAATAAAATAAAATAAAAATATCAATTTTTAAAATATGATTGATAAAATAATTCTTATACACTAAAAAAATTGATATATACATATAATAAAACAAATATAATAATATATTAAGTTTTAAAATATATGTAATAAAATATTTTTTATAGGATAAAAATGTTTCATACTTAATATATAAAATAAAATAAATATATCAATTTTAAAATACAATTAATGAAATAATTGTGAAATAAAATGATAATTATTAATGAAAAATTGATATATATATAATAATTTTTTAAAATAATATTCATTCATTTTTAATTATATTGTAAAAAATTGATATATTTATTTTATTTTATTTATTAAATACTTACTAGCATATATATTATTTATTAATAATATATATATATATAATATGTTGAGAGATATCCTTTTGATGTGTCTATTGTACTATTATAAAATAGGTTCCTCGACAAAGATATCTCTTGGCATATTTTATATATATTAATAAATAATATATATATGCTAGTAGCATTTGCAGCACAACATGAAAGACAAGATTAAAATTACTTTTAGTTATAGAATTAAGGTTAGGGTTAGATATATATTTAGTTAGGGTTGGGGTTAAAAATAGTGTAGTGTTAGTTTTGTTGATTAAGTTTAGGGTTAGAGTTAGAGTGAGAATTATTGTTGAGATTGAATCCTTAACCTAATCTAACCTTGACTAACCAAACCTAGTGAACCCTAACCCTATTTGTAGTGAACTTTAACTCCTAACCCCAACCCTAACCTATCGTTGAACTGACATCCTAGAACCCCAACTCACAATTAAAATGGGTAAACCCTAACCTAAACCTTAACCTAATGTGTCCAATACAGAGTCTATCTATAATTATAATCCTAACCCATATCATTTCTAGCCCTAATTATAATCTTAATTATAATTCTAGCCTAACCATAATTCTAATGCTATACATAATCCTTAGTTTTACACTAACCATAGTTCTCATGAAAACCTTAACTCTAATTGTAACCCTAATCAAACCCCGGCCTTAACCTTAACCTTAACCTTGAGCTTAATTAAACCCTAACCTTAACCTTAAGGTTGAGCTTAATTAAATCAAGATCCTAGCTCTAACCCCAAACTCATATATGTGAGATAATTATAATTTACCAAAACCCTAGCCATAATTGAATCATAACCCTAATTGAAATATAATCATGCAGCTGAGGTTGAACCCTAACCCTAATTGGATCATAGGTACAGCCTAAGCCCTGGTGGGCGTTGTTTTAGCTCTAAGACTAATTAAACACTATTTCTAACCACAACCCTAAGCCCATCTAAATCCTAGCCCTAATTGAACCCTAACCCCAATTGAATCATATTTAAACCCTAACCCTTAATGAGCACTAACCCTAATTAAAACCTAACACAATTGAACCATAATTCTAACCCTAATTTAATACAAACACTAACCCTAATCCTAATTGTTGGAAATAGGATGCCATTTAATTGCAAATCCTAAACATTAATTATTTCATGTATCTCCTAAGTTCTTGGAATGTGTTCAACAACACTAAGATTAGGATGAGATTAATTATTTGGATGAAATAAATCATGAAATTGACATTTGTAGTTATTCCTAAATAATAGGAACATGTGGATGTACACATGGTAAGGTGACACTCACCTTGTGTTCAGTTAACTATATAGAGTAGTAGTTAACACTTTTGAATGCATGTAAAGATCCTAGGAGTTAGGATTTGATGTTTGCATGTTTGAAGTTCAGTGCAGTTCAGTTTAGTTTAGATCAGTTCAGTTTAGTTCAGTTTAGTTTAGTTCAGTTTAGTTCAGAATCAGTTCAGTTCAGTTTAGTTTAGTTTAGTTCAGTTCAGTTTAGTTTAGTTTAGTTCAGTTATGGTTTAGTTATCTTCAGTTGCATGCATGTTGGTTATTTTGAGTTGCATGTAGTTAGCTTCAGTTAACTTGAAATGCATGTTTAATAACATTGAGTTGTATGATAGATAACAAGGACTACCTCCAGTTAATAGGGGATGACCATTCTTGCATGAATGGTGTTGAGTAAATGTTTCAATTAGCTAGAAATCACTTGGAGCCAACTTGGGTGCCCAAGATGCTTTCTTGGATTTACCTCTCATGCATGATAAGATATTTCTAAAGACTCAGTTAAGTAGGATTACTTAAGGGTGCCAACTTTGAGGAAGAGCTTTGGAATTATCAACATAATGAAGGTTGAGTTGTAGCTTCGATTTGGGACACCCAAATGGATGAAGCGCATGTTTTAGAATTTTTCTTCATGAGATAACCCTATTTGCATGAGATATGGTGTACCTTTTAGGGATAGGGCTTGTGCATTGTAATTGTAACTCATGTTGAGTTTACAAAGCTAATTAAAGCCTATTTATCTCAAGCAAGTTGAAAAGAGTTGTGAGAGTTTGTTATTGTAGGTGTGAAGAAGATTGACAAAGACAGAAGAAGCATTCTCAAGCAAGAATTGGAGCTATTGTAATTCAGAGATTGAATAATAGAATAATTCTTGGTGGATTTTTTTCCTGAAAGGGTTTCTCCACGTTATATCTTGTGTGATCTTTCTAATATCCTGTCTAGTTCTTCTATCAACTTCTTCATTCTACAATAGTAAAATGAATTAATCAAGATAATCACCAAAGAATATATGTAACAAAGAAAGAGCTTACTTAGATCAGCAATACTAAAGTTTTATAGAGTATTAATAAGAAAAACACCTCATTTTTCAACAACACTAATAACATATTATTAGGGTTATATTTATTAATGTCTTAATATTAGTTTATATAAATTCAACATTAATTATAAATATTTTAAAATAAATTAAGTATTTCAATCTAAAATTTTAATATTTGACATTACAAATAAAATTAAACTAAATTTAATTTTAAAATCCATAAAATATTTATTATCTATTTAGTTTACTAATTATCTAATACAAATAAATTCAACTAATTAAATATTATTTTAAATTAATTAAGCAATTATTAATTTGAATTTTAGAATAAATTAAGAAATAAAATCTATATAAAATCAATTTTTTATTTTTTTCTTTGTCCAACCATTTCATTTCTAAAATTATACTAAATTCTAGATATCATAATTAAACACAAAAATTTATTCTATTCTAATCCTAATCCTAGTTAAACCCTAACCCTATTTGGAATCTAACCCTTACCCTAATTGAACACTAAATATAATTGTAATTGACCACTAAGCATAATTGAATTCTACCCCTAACCCTAACCCTAACTCTAACTAAACCCTAAACATAACTCTAATCAAACCCTAACCCAAACCCTAATTGACCTTTAAAACTAACCTTAATTAAGTATTAACCCTAATTGAACATTTATTGAACACTAGTCCCACTGTACCATAACCCTAACTTTGAATCCACACTTTGAACTCTAATCCTAACCCTAACACACTCACTCCTTATTCTAATTGAACTCTAACTCCCAACCCTAACCTTAACTCCTATTTGAACTCTTATTGAATCTTCATAACCTTAATTAAACCCCAACCTCATCCCTAAATCCTAACCCAAATCAATATTAATTGAACTCCTAAACCTAACCTCCTAAGTGAACACTAATCCTAATCAACTCTAACTTTTAGTCTCAAAATATTAAGGTTCCCTTAGATTTTCCCATTCATCACATTTATCATCCAACCCCTAATAGAACCCAAAAATGCATACTTTATAATGTCTTTAATACACAACCCACATTATATTTAGGAGTTTGTCATGGCCTAAGGGTTTAGAGTTTAAGGGCTGAAGGGTTTGGCCTAGTGGGTTATGGTAGAGGGTCCCGAGAGAGATAGAGAGAGGAGTGAGAGAGAGATAATCTAAGAGAGGGAGAGAGGGTAGGAGGGAGAGACTTGAGAGAGAGAGAGAGGGTACATGGTTTAGGGTTATGGGTAGAGGGGAGAGAGATAGAGGGATTCAGTGAGAGAGAGAGAGAGGGAGGGAGTGGGAGAGAGATAAAGAGTAGAGGGTTAAGGGTAGAGGGTAGAAGGTAGAGGGTTAAGGTTAGAGGTGAGGGAGATAAGATTGAGTGAGAGAGAGAGAGAGACCTAAGAGGAGGGAGAGAGGGGGCAGGGAGGGTGGAGACCTGAGAGAGAGAGGAAAGAGGGAGGAGGGAGAGAGACAAGGGTGAGAGGGCTAAACGTAGCTGCAGAGGGTTTAAGGGCCTATAGTTTGCTGCCATATTTAGGGTTTAGGGCCTAGGGCTCTAAGGGTAGAGGATGACACATAGAGGAGTGGAGTGAGACAGAGAGAGACCTAAGACTGATGGAGAGGGCAGGAGGGAGATACTCTGAGAGAGAGAGGGGGCAGAGGGCTGAGGGTCTATGGCCTTGGAGCCTATGGGTTAACGGTTTGTGGCCTAGGGTCATGGCAGAGGGAGAGAGACATAGACTTAGTGAGAGAGAGGGAGGGAGTGAGACAGATAGAGGGCAGAGGGCAAGGTACAGGGCCAAGGCAGAGGAAAAGATAGGAGGAGCGAGAAGGAGAGGAGGCAGGAGGTGAGACCTGATAGAGAGGAGGGAGGAGGGAGCACTGGGAGAGAGATAGAGGGTAGAGGTCAGAGTTTGGCCAAGGGCCTAAGGCTTCTAGGGTTAAGGGTAGAGGGGAGAGAGACAGAGAGATTGAGGAGAGAGAGAGACCTAAGAGAGGGAGAGAGAGAGAGGGGTAGAGGGAGACTGAGAGAGAGAGGGTAGGAGGGTAGAGGGTTTAAGGGTTGGCGGTTTAGGGTTGTATGGGTGGTAGAGGGGAGGAGTGAGAGAGAGAAAGACCCAAGAGGAGAGAGAATGGGTAGGAGGGAGAGACTTGAGATAGAGTGGGAGTGGGAGTGGGAGAGAGAGAGAGAGAAAGGAGGAGAGAGGACCCCTGAGAGGGAGTGGAAGCAGGAGGGGAGAGACGGAGGAGAGAGAGAGATAAAGGAAGGGAGGGTTAAGGGTAGAGGGTAGAGAGTTTAAGGGTTTAGGGTTGAGGGTTTAGGGTTAAGGGGAGAGAGATAGAGGGAGTGAGTGAGTGATCCATTTACATATTATTCTTTTATTCTTCCTCAGTTAAATATTTAGTTACCCATTTACCGTTAGCAAAAATGGCCCTAGAATTTAATAGAATGGACTACTCATATAATACCTTGCATTATGGAGCCCAATTCTATGATATATTACTAATTATCAAATCCTTTGTAAATCATTGTATTTAAACTTATGACTCCATTTAAGCATTTAATTGATTTTCTTGAATCAAAGAAAAAACATAGACACACAATTGAACAAATTCTCAAAAGAAGTATGAAAACATTATTAACATTTCATTCAAAATTCACTCAAATCCACATAAGGAGAGAAAATATATTAGAATTATATTTTTATTCATGCTTATAAGTCATTTCTACATACAATTTAAGATAATTTACATATATTCATCCAAAACTCAAAACAAGCTATCTATTTTATTCCTATCTTTCTACCCATATATTCAACTCAAAACCTAGCTAGAGCTTTCATCAGTTCTCTCCCTACAAATGAGCCTTGAATTCCGTTTTATATGACAAGGGAGCAACAAGATTTGGGCTCAAATTTAATTTCACCACAAATTTTCATTTGAACAAAATCTCCATTGCATTTTACTTTCATTTCAAAATTTCCCACATGTTGAATCTGCAAAACATAGTGCAACTGGGGAAAGCTAAAGTTGTAACTACCATCAGAAAAGGGAATGTAAATTGTCATCAAAATCCCCTTTGTCACTATCCACGCAAAAAAACCAGGCAACCAAATTGCCACGAAGGTACACAATCAACATCAAAATGTGCCACACATGCAGAACCAACACCACCAACAACAACAACATCATCAACACAAAATTTTACATCCCACACAACTTCTTATTTACCCGCCACCCTACCCTTACCAACACTCAGACCCCGGTATACACGCCCACTTCTATTTTTTACTAGAGGAGGAGAGGAAACCTCAGCCTCCTCTTCTTTCTTCTCCTTGTCCAATATGGTTCTAGTCCATCCGCTTGGGGTTTTAACCGCCAATGGAACCATAGATATCACTTCCTCATCAAAGGGCAGACCATGATTGAAGTGAGCTAAATACCGAGAGTAGTCAGAGTCGGTCTCAGTTTCACCATTAGAAGTTTTTCTCATAAGGTCAATGGGTGAGTGTTGGCATCCAAAGGAGCCATTCCCATACCTTATTTTCCTACCGACACTAGTAATAGAGCACACAAACTACTTGCCTTTGTCATCTACCAGTTGAGCAACAACATCCTAGAATTGCAACCTTCTACTGCATCTAGTGGGCACAAGCCTAGGCTTGTCAACCAAAGCACCTTCCTGAATAGCAAGACTGAGCTTTTGTGAGCTCAAATTAATAGACCTCCTTACTAACTTACTCATTTTCTCTTGTCATACAAGCACTCAAACTTGATTAGACTCAGCCCAAAAAGTGCTCTAACCACTACAAGAATGAAACAATTAGCAGTTAATTCCTCTTGTATTTATTGTGCGAGGTAATGGAAACCTTCATTAATGCTTAGTAAAAATGCATGTGCAAACATGGCAATTTGGTGGCGTATGTACTGTCACCATTTAACTTGAGTTGCATGAGAATCTGCAGATCACCCTTCATGATTGCCAACAACATCTTCACACAAATTGAGATTGACGTGACTACACAAGCAAGGAATAATTCATTAATGCTTCACCATTTCTATGATAAAATGACCACCATGTGTCATTTTCCAACTTTGAATACTGCTCGTTGATCTCCTGAAGAGTTGGCAGATCAAACAGTTTATCTCAGGCTAACTCGATTTGACATCCAACAAAGCATCGTTGACCTTCCTCATGACCAATAACATTAATCCATCTCGGAAACCAACTAGGTATGTCGGCAGGTCCTATGCACTTTGCAAATTTAATGGCTAGAGCTACACATCGCAATCTCATTGACCTCGCGGTTTTTAACCAACCTTCATCTTCCTCCTGCGAGCTAGTAGGGAATGGCAAAGATTTCCATTAGCTTTTGATCTTGGTTGTCGATCTAAAACCATGAGTTATGAGCTCAATAGTGGAGATTGGGCCCCACATTCCATACAGGATACACATCTTCTTTTTGCTGACCTCGCACCAAATAACAGGACGACACCTTAGGTCTGCGAGCTAGCGGGGTATGATCGAGATCTTCTCCCATATCTTCAAATCTAGAAAACCTACACATTGCATAGTTAGTATTTAATGAAAGGATTTGGCTAAGTCATCGACAACATGACCACTGGGGTTAATGGATTAGGCTTATGTCACTAGATTTAAATTAAAACCCAACTTTAGGAGAAGACATAATGCGGTGGGAAAATGATGACCAATTCTTTGGGCTAATGGGGTCGGTGAACTGACATGCCAAATGGATCAAGAGGTGACTTAAGGGGTTGATGATTGACCAAGCAGTTCAACCTCAAATTATAACATTTGTGTGCTCTAGGGAATAAAACCCTACTAATTCATGGGGACAAGGGTTTCAAAATGGAGACCCAGGTCAAGTGGCAGAGAGAAAATTCCTCAAAATTTTAGACTTTAGATAGAGTGAGAGAGAGAGAATGACCTGAGAGAGGGATTGGTGCTAGGAGGGAGAGACTTGATAGAGAGAGAGGGAGGGAGTGGGAGAGAGATAGAGGGATACTTTAGGGTTAAGGGTTTAGGGTTATGGGTAGAGGGGAGAGAGGGTGGAAGGGTATGGGAGGGAGAATGAGAGAGAGAGAGCATCGCATGTGGGGTGGAGGGGTGAGACTTGGAGAGAGGGAAAGAGATATATGTGAGATATGGGGTGAGGGTTAAAGACAGAGGGTAGAGGGTTTATGTAGTTTGTTTTATGTTAAGGTTTTAAGTTTTATGGTTAAGGGTTTAGGGCCGAAGTGTTTATGGTTTACAGAGAGGCACATACAGAGGGGAGGACAGAGATGGATAAAGACCCAAGAGAGGAAAGGGGGGTAGGGAGGGAGACTTGGAGAGAGAGAGAGAGGGTAGAGGGTAGAGGGTTTAAGGGTTTGGAGTTTAAGGGTTAAGGGTTTAGGGTTTATGGTTATGGGTAGAGGGGAGAGAGATGGAGGGATTCAGTCAAAGAAAAAACCCCAACTTTAGGATTTTCTCAATACCATAAAAGACTAGTAACATAAGAAAGGATAGGAAAGGAACATAAGATAGGATAGGAAAGGACAGATTCAAAAGATGCAACATAATGTGTTGATATGTCCTTCAATATTCTTAAGAAGATCCATGATCTATTTATAAAGGAAGTGACTTCATAGATGCATCAAGTTCAATTATGCATCTTTTAAACAATGAGGAAGCATTTCAAGTTGTTGTCAAGCCCCTCTCACCATAACCCTATTGGATAGTCACACATCACATAGGGAGGTGAGTTGTTAGGTCACCCACATATGTGACAGGTGGCTGTCCAATAAAGATAAAATGATGAGACTATGTGCATTTATTACACATAAAAAAAGAAGAGCAATGGTTGAATCAAGGTCATGATACAAGTACAAGTACAACACCTTTGCAAGAGCTACAAGAGGCAAAGGGGATTGATATTATTCATTCATGGGTGTACTGGTGAAAGTGAATGCACAGGTAAAGCAAAGGTCATTGTCACGATACAGACAACCAACAATGCATGCTACAATGGTCTCATGAAGGACAACAACAAAAACAAAATCTAAAGTTGCACAAGGCTCTATTCAAGGCCTTCACAATCAAACATTAGGCGAACAAGTTGCTAGATAACATTCAATGCATGATGTTTTAAGGAAAAGACATTCAAGAAACATCAACTCTAGTTGAAATAGATAATATGCCTATTGAAAACATGTCATTACAAGAGGTTGATGACAGCAATGGAACCCTCATATCATGTGATCAAGATATAATTTCTATGTTCATAACCTTTCATGTAGGGGTTTTGGTCATCATGATTGATCCAACATGTCCATCATGATTGCATACAAGAAACAAAAAGCTACAAATGACAATTAAGCAGTTATGATTCAAGAGAGGTCTCATTTTGGAAGCCAAGGCCATAGTACAAGTGTATATGAACAACAACTATGAGGTTATGCTACAAGACAACTATGCAGGTTCATGTAGGACATCAAGCATTACAATGGTACAAGTGCATATGAACAACAATCAACAATCAGAAACAAGTAGTGAAGGAAGCAAATTAGCATAGTTGTATTTTTACCTTTTCATACCATTGATCATCCATTCCAACAATAGGCTATAATAGTGAAGGCATATACTTGCACAGGGGTGTTTTAATGAAGATATTCAACATAAAAACCATCATAAATCATGGTGCTTCAAGGGAACAGAGCATAGTCATGAATAAGAGTAGTACCATTAAAGGCTACAAGTTTGTCTTCATGTTATCTATGAATTTGAAAAAATAAATTTACACTGGGTGAAAACATGACTATAGCTTCAGGATAAATGACAATCCTTGTGTTTGGGTGACATCATCTTAGGTACCACTAATGCAAGATGATAAATGACAAACCTTGTGTTTATATGCATGGAGGTCCTAAAGCATACTTTGGGTAAGGTGCATTCATGGCATCTTTTGGTGAAAGGTTTCCCAAGCATGAGCAAAGATCCAGTGTTCCATCAGGCTATGTTGGAACAATTATACACTAATCCCTCCCCTAGGGTGTTTCCTCACATCAAAACCAATCCCTTCTTCCTATCATTTGTTGACAAGGGCAATTAATTAAAATGC
>VDFB02197306.1:0-15109 GCA_007258455.2 Sequoia sempervirens
TCCTATAGCAATGAGCCTATCAGCATGTTTATTTTCATCGCGAGGAAGAAAATAATATTAAAGGAATCAAAATCTTCTACCAAATCCCATACACGATGCTTATATTTCTTAAGTAGATCATTTTTTGTAGCATTTAAATTTCTAATCTGATTTATAATTAGTTCATAATCACCAAAAACACACAATTGTTTGATACCTCTTTTGCAGGCCCACTTGAGGCCATGAACCAACTCTTCATACTCAGTTGTATTATTTTAAATAGTTGAAAGAAAATCTGAAAGTTGAAAATTATTTATCACCATTTGGTGAAATCAACATAGCTCCACCTCCAGCACCTACCTTGCTTCTTGAACCATCAAAGTAAAGCTTCCAAAGCTCATTTTCAGTCTCTACAAGTACTTTTTCCTCTTTACAAAGATTAGGCATATCAAAATTAGGTTCTCAAATCATATAAACTTCTAATCCCATCTCATCTGTGTGCTGGAATGGATCAAGCTCGTGATCTTCGGCAGCCCATTCATCTAGATTCATATTTTCTATAGGGGTGTCGCTATCTAAGGTCATGGTTTTCTCTTCTAGAATAGGGGTGGCATAGAGGTTAGCATTTATAGGATTCAGTGAATATGGTTTGATATGGTCTTTGGTGAGAGGCTCAGATTCTATTGTTACTTTCGTACCATATCTCGTTCTACAGAAGAGATGAGACCAATTCAAGGAAAGAAACCCGCCCAACTTGACTGTAAAATCCCTTGAGAGGCAAATGGAAAAGTGGGGTGGCAAATCAACAACATGTATATCCTGATGAACAACAAAACTCAGGGATGCATGTAAAGTAAGAGCCAGGTTTTTAATAATACCAGCAAGTTTAACAATAGACCCATCAAATTGAACTACACCCTTTTGGGAGCAAGGCCTATAAACAAGACCCAACTTATCAACCACACTTTTAAGCATAATAGAACTACTAGCACCAAAGTTTACCATGTAGTTATACACTATCTTTTCACCAATAATTAGACTCAAATAAAAAGGAGGCTTTACCTCTTTACCCTTTTGCTCATCCTTCACTTCTAGGTCATTTACAAGTACAACTCTTGTAGCTTTGTGATTAGTGTCATTGAAAATAGATAACCCAGCCAAAGCATCTTGCAACAAATTCTTCTGACCTGGGAGGTGTAAATCATCTAAAACTGACATGTTGATAGTAGACCTTTTGAGGTTCTCAACAATGTTAAATGATGAAGAAATTACCTTCTATTGGTTTTTAATGGTAGCAGCGTCGTTTTGCCCCTGCAAAGGCTGTGAATGTGTCTTAGGTTGTTCCTTGGCATGTGCATCTTGCTTTCTTTGCAAAATCCACACCTTAGGTTGTGTTGCAGCACTAACTCTTGATGAAGAAAAGGGCTAGTTTTCACCTAGAGATTGCTATTGTGAATTTCCAGCTTGCTGCCCCGTGTCCATATCTCTCTTTTTTGATCTTGTATTGTCCCAAACTAAAGGATTTTTCTAATCCTAGCTACTCATTCCACAAAATTTAGAACTCTTCCAATTTGGTAAGGCAACTTCTGTGTTATCCTGCTATTTTGGATTCTTATCTACAACATTTTCAAAACCAACATAATTATTTTGTACCATTAATGTCTGATTTTGCATACCATTAGCACATGTTGATTGGTTGTGGGGCTGATTGCATGGATAACACCAGTCACAGTCTTGGGCAAGATTATTCTGAGGCATAAATTCCCTTGATGAACTAGCAGTATTTGGATTGTATGGATGGAATTGCCTAGGATTAAAATTTATCCTTTGGGCTTGAAAATCATTCTAAAAAATAGGCTGATTTGGGGCTGTAGTAGTAGTTTCTGGGGCTACATTATGATAATTTAAGGCTAGAACTGGTGGAACAACAACTAGAGGGGGTAAAGCAACTGGGGTAGGTGGTTGTATTTTAGGGAATAAAGGCATGGGAAGTCTGGGAGCTATTTCTCCAGCTTGGATTAGGAAATTTTCTGCTCTAATGGTGACATCATAAGCATTTGGGAGAGTATGTCCACCCATAGATTGAATCATCACTGAAATTTTTCTATTCAACGCCTTTAAAAAGAATAGAAAAGCATGTTGAGGTGTTGGTTTTACCACAATAGGAATTTGATATCACGTTCTTTGGAATTGATAATTGAAGTCTGCCATGTGCTCATGTGGCGCTCTTTTTATGGTACTTAGCTACTCTAACAAGGACAAGTGATCTTATTTGTCCTCAAATTGATTGTATAACCCAACACCCAATTGATCTGACGTCGCAATAGAGTTGAGAGGTAGACCTCTGAACCACTGCAAAGCCTTCCCTTTCAATGATGTAGCTAGGAGCCTCAATGCTACATTCTCTTCAATGATGTTGCGCACATAACACAAGGTTGAGACATCACGAATGTGATCAACTGGCATTGTATGATCTTCTCTAGTGAAGTAAGGTAGACTCTTGAAAGCTGTAACTAGGATATCATCATGTTGAGTGATGTTTAATGGGTTGCCTCCATTGAAAAGTGAAAATGGATGTTGTCTTGGTGCCGCCATTGGTGGTAGTTGCACCAAAGGAACAAGATTTCCTGGTGATAAGATCACAGAGCTAAAGATAGGAGGTATTGACTTCGATCTTGCAAGTGTCTCAAACAACCTCTTTGCTGCTCTACCACTTCTCCATGGTGGGGTTAGCTCATAGTATTCAAACGGTCTCAAGCTTGATCTGGTTTGAACTTTTCTCATGTGCAGGCTGCACTAAATCTGCATGTGGTGACCAAAGATGGAGTCACCAGGTGCACTAGAAAACCTGTGAAAGGATATAATAAATTTCTACATACACCAAATAGCAAGTTAAACAATGAGTTCTTCCTAAAAAATCAACTTTTAGGTCCCACTGGGCATGCCAAAAACTATTAGCAATTAGATATGCACCCTATGCTAAATTTTCTGAAAGAATTAGCTATCTGTTGTAACATGGAAACCTTCCTTAGATGTGGGCAATCTGGAAAGGAAGGAATCTCCAGAGTGAGCTGGTTCTCAAACGATAGGTCCTATTTTATGATTTATCTGAGGGAAAGGGAAAAAGATGACTAAAGCTTTAAAACTAACTAATGGACTGATATTTCAAAAAGAATCAACTTTATCACTCACAATAGCTCTTCTATTATATTAGTTTTCACAATCTCATGATACATGGTTTCACCAGTAATTTGCATGGAGATTCAAAAGTATTGAATACAACATGCAACCTAAAAACATGAAACTTATGCAAAAACTGATAAAGCAAGACATGAAAGGCTTCAAAACTGAAATGCAATGACATCAAATTGCTGCTATAAGACCAAACACAAAAGATGAGAAGGAGAACTCTGTTGTATTATTCAAATTGAATGAGTGATTGCCTAAACTGAGTACAAACTATCTACAAGGCTCTCTACATGCACTAGACAGAAAAGAAGCAAAATATGAATTGAGAAAACATAAGTTTTTCACAAGATATACCCCAAAAGCCCTAATCTGAGCTCAAGACAAAAGCTCCAAGAATAGGCTTCAGAAATAGCCAAAAAGTCTGTACAAAAACCAAAAAGACTGACTTTTACCATGCATATGTTTTTAGAATGCCAAAAATAGACCAAAACTACCAAGAAGGCCTCCAAAATGCCCCATTTGTTGGTTAGGAATGATAGATCTGACCAAGGCAAGAATTTGCTAAAAATAGTGAGAAATAAAGCAGTTTATATAATATTTCTTTAATCACACTTTACATGACATGCAGATTAACAATTCCCTCAATTTGACCTATCTTACAACTAAATATTCCATAAAATCATTTAGAAAGAAAACCTTATCTCTTCGTATACAATACTTGATTTTTCCTTAAAAAAATCATAAAAATATTGAAACATACCACTTATCACTCTAATCCACAATTAATCCTCATCAAAATTAATTTATAGAAAAAGCTAAGGCATAATCCTTGTATCTCCCTATAAGCCTTGCATGGATGCATACCTTACATCTATTTTTGATATGCATTTAAAAGCCTGTGGAAACAAATAAAGACTTTTAAAAAACTTGCCTCTCTCCACAAAAATCCTAAGTCCTCAATGATACATGAGCTCAAAAGACTTAGGCAAAAATCAATAATATGAGCTCGACCTAGCATGTAGCTTCGGTCCCCTCACAATATCAAGCCTTGAATTTGAATTTCATCACATGCAATTGTCAAAAAATGAATATTCCAAATAATTATAGTGTTGGGGTCGAATTAGGGTATGAACAAAAGAAGTCAAACCCTAAGATGATTTCATTATGCTTTCAACACTTGGAAAAAATGAGATTTTCTTGAGAGAGCACGCTGCCATGATTGAACTGAATCTGACCTACACATTTGAGGTTTTACACTATGGACTTCAGTTGATTGAGCTCTTCACTAGGTAAGCTCAGTTTTTGTAATATTCAAATTCTTTACTTCATTTTAAAGCAAGGAAAGAAATTACAATGGTCGCAGTCTGTTCATGCTTGTTTTATATTTCTCCTTACATTCTTTATGACTTTATCTTTCATGGCTGACCTGTATGAGCTCGAGTTTAATCTGAAATATCTATGAGAGAGAGAGATCGTGGGTTATTGTTTCTTTCCCTGCACAAGGTAATCTATTTGTTCATAGCTTCCATGGCCTCTCTTTTGAGTTCATTTTGGTCTTGTGGCCATGGCCTTATCACATGGTATTGATACCTTTAATAGTTTTTTGTGCTGGTAATTTTTTCATCTTTGTGTTCTTTAGACCTATTGGCCGCCATGAGAGAGCTCAGGCTCAAGTCTTTTGGAAGCTTTGAAGAGATATCATCATGGTTGTATGAGATTCTTCACTAGCATGAACTAGTAATTTTCTCTTCAGAATATATATCTCTTTTTTAAAAAAAGTTTAAAAAGCTTCACTTGTACCTAAAAATCAAGGCCATACTCAGGCCACACTTTGTATACCAATGAAATATCATATTCAAAGCCTTTTGGCTTGAGCCAAGGCAAAAATTCCTCTGCCTTTCTCATTTATGAAGAAGACCCCACATAGTATCTGAATTTTTTGAAGGAAATTGTATTGAAAGAATACCAATGTGGGTATTCAATATTTAAACAAATCCATATTATTCCCTTTCCCCTTGCTTTCTGCATTTAGATGAGCTTTGACAGGCCATGAGCCTCCAATTTCTCATGCAGATTTTGTCAAAACTCTACATGGGTATCATAGAAAATGTATTTTTTGAACATAGCTCGTAACCCAAATGGAAAGCAGAAGAAACTGCACATTTGATATTTGTGTAAAAAACTGTGCTCAAGCTGACCCATCCTTATTTTATATGAACTCTTGTCACTTTCCTAAAAAACCCTCACATGGGTATCACTGCAAATGTATTTTATGTAATTAAAGACAACCCCCAAACAAAATATACTTATTGTGCATTTAATTTATAAGCCTGACGCTTAGTGGCTAGTGCTAATTTGATATTCCATTCAAAAACCCTTGCATGGGTAGGTTGGAAACTATATCTACTTGTCTTTAATATACTCATATGAAGATTAGCTTGACCCATGAAGATTGAAATGTTTGTATTTTTGTATCTATATTTCCTTGTGCCTAGAATTTGGATTGAATCTATAAACTAGCAGGTATCTCAACTTGTTTTGTCTTTATGCAAATATTTAAATTAAAATCTTAGTAATTCTGAGAAGTCAGGTTTCCTCCCTTGGCTAAATTGGAACCTTTAGAAACACTCTCGCCACTTTTCATGCTCTATCACCCATGTGATCATTCTGAAATGACCTTTACCTGCTACATTTTTGCCTTAATAAGACATTAAAAATACAAAAAAAGACTCTAAAGTAATGAAACTTGGATTACTTATTCCACCTTTAATCAAAATATTGTGTCTACCACACCTGTACATTGTATTCGATGAAGATCTACTCATTAACCTTCAGAAATCCTGTGTTTCAGTCTTTGCACTTTCACATTTACTAATGAAAATAGTGGCATTTGTATTGACTGTTCATTTATTATTTGAGTGCATTGTCTATCTTTCATACTCTTGGGATCCAACCTAGCACTCTTGTATACTTCTCAGACATAATTGAAATGGTATTTATGAACTATCAGCATACATAAACCTTTAAATTACTTTATCTGAATATGAACATGCACTTACAATTTTCCTTGGGGTGCACCTGAAACCTCCATTCATGCTATCTCTTGCAAACTCTACCCCTTTTTTTTTATCCTGAAGGTGATCTCTCACATTGATGTGCTCGAAATGGTGAGAATCATGTGTGCTTGAATTAACATTCTCATATGCTTCCTATAAATTTGAACCCACAAGCAAGTGTGCAATATCCATATTCGTTGGGTTTCCTGTTGCCTGAATCTTCCACACATCTACATTACAAAGGTTTTTCGTGCACCTTATTTACACTCTAGATACCATTGGCATGCTATATTCCAAATTTTTTTATTTCTGGAAATGATTCTTGTGTATGTGAATCCCTACCAAATCTGTCCATGTCTATTTTATTTGATTTTTGCAACTCTTTCAAGATATCTTTAAATGGACATGTACCTTGATTATGGCCTCATGTCAAATAATGATGCATGATTCTATTTGAAGCAGCATTAGCTAAGGTGGGCTGGTTGTATTTGCTATACTTTTCCTTTATCAAATACATTAAATATTGTTTAATGCTTGACACTTGCCAATAGAAATTAAAATTCCTTCACCTATCTTCATTATGTAAGATTGTCAATGCTTAGCTCCTTTCTCCACTGATTATCTAAAAGATAGAAACAGAGACAAATACCTTTTATCTCCTTATTGAGTAGTGCCCCCTTATGATTAGGTGTCATGAGATTAATCTAGACTCAACTCATGACAACATTGTATAGACTGTGTATCTTGAACAAAACCCTATGATGGTATTGTGACTCTAGAATGTTCTTGATCATGTGGACCGTGATAAAATAGTTGCATCTTTTATCTTTGAATTTCTTAGAACAATAGTCCCATATTGAATCATGTGTCTCTCATAATGAAGTTTTTGTAGGAAACTCCCAGTTTTACCAATTCTGCAGCTTGATTTTATGAACATTGTATGTATGAGAATGCTAGGTATTAGTTGAAGCTAATGATTGTAGATGAGTGCCTATTATTTTCTTCAAGCAATGAAATGCTTATCGATCTCATACTCCCATTGAGCCTACTGCTTGATTTCATGAACTCCCACTATTCATATGGAGGCTAAATACTTTCCTCTTGTCCTTTGTATAATAGAGACTATTTCATGTACATATCCCTTCTTGAATGAATAGAAAAAGAAATCCATACATACCTCTTCCTTTTATTGAATAGTTTCTTTTACCATCAGGCATTATGTATGCTTGTTCACTCATAAAACAAGACATTGTGTCTTGAATCATGAGAATGATGTGTTATACTCAGTTGAACTCGTCAAGCAGATTGAATCCACCGCTCACCTATAGCATCCAAAAAACATATTTGGCTGCTATGAGGGAGTAGTAGGTTTGGTGGCTTGAGAAATGAATTTTGTCTTAATCTTTTAGTTGTACATTTCCTTTCTGATGAAAATGATGAATAAACTATTCTCCTCATCCCGCATATGATGCATGTGGGGTAGCATGCTGGGCTCTACCCTTGTGGGAGCCTATTTTACACCACATGCTTGGTCTTCCAAAAATGATCAGCTTCATTATTTTCCCTATACCTACACAAGGAAATAAATAATGTTAGCACAAAAAACAAGATATGATGGTCATATTGATGCTTCTCCTTCAGCTCATTTCTTTTGCACTTTGTCACTTAATTGTTTTAGTGTATGATTGACATCAAACTACATTATTGTTGATGGCTTGCATAGGTATCTTCATAATCAGAGCCTCAGACATTCCTTTCTTCCTTCTTATAGGACAGTGGAGCTTGTAAAGACAAGTGGTACACCATTTTGACATCAACTATCGATTAATCAGGCAATGATGGTTATGTTGTTACTTATGTGTTTTCCTTTGCATCCTCCATAGTGTAGTGTGTTATTAATGATATACTATTACATTCAAATCCATGACTTGTGTGGATATTTGATTTTATCTTTATGCTTTTCGTTTTGAAAAGAAATGCATTCCAATTCAATGATGTATTTTCATTTGCATCCTCGCAATCAAATGAAGCTATGTAAATATGACTTATTCCATGAAGTAAATGAAAGCATTTGAAATGCTCTGTTGTTTATATGCTTACTTATGAATTTCATCTAATTTTGGAACATTGAAAAGCAACTCCGAAACTTTGTTTCTCTTTTTAAATTCAAAATTGTCACTTGATGAACAAAGAACATGATGCAAACAACACTTAAACATAATCTGTAATTTCACCTTAAGATATAACAATGTTCAGCCAGCTCCACCAATTGAGCTAAAGCAAAAAATGGGTAATAGTAACATAGGCATACAAGTTGTGTTATGCAAGGTGGAAAAGATACAAAATGTAAAAGATGTTTAAAAGAGTCTTGTTAAGTTCATGTAAGTTCAATCACTTAGGGAACATTGTGTGCAATGTCTCCAAGAGAGGACTAATCAAAGAATAGTATATTCACAACTTAGGGGATGTAGTGTGTCTCATCAGGCCACCAAGAGGAATGTAATATGCTAAGATAGATCACACTTATGAAAGAAATCACACCCAGTGTCATCCACAAAGTAAGAAATGCATCATATGAAGTGAAAAGGCTACACTAAGAACCAAGAATGCAAGATAAATTGATGCCAATGTATGGTTTCCCACTTTAAAGGAATTGCTACACACTAGTCTATGAGAAATTACTTTAAAGTAGCCAAGGGAAGAATGTAAAAAGAAAAAAAAGACATGAGAGCCAACTTGGAAGCCTCTATGCCAAGTCATATGTTTCTAGGTTAGGCTACATCATGTAGACAGAAATGAAAGAAAAAGAAGAAGGTGGAGGAGGAGTTTTCCCCCCAGAAAAGAACACACCAAACATGATATGTAATAGTTAGGTTTACAAGTAACTTGTATTTTAACTTGATTATAGTTATCCCAGTCCAATAGAATTGTGTGATTATGTTGTTTAACTGTTGAAATTACCAACTAGGTTCATTAACCAAATCAATGAAACATAAACTAATCACTTAAATTTCATAATTAGAAAAAAACTCAATGAATCAAAATACTAACAAGAAAGATAAACATAAGAGAAGAATAGAGAGATCACGCTTGATAACGAAGTTCACTCAATTTGAGGTATGTATCTAGGTCTTCTTATCAATGTTGGACTACTTTATTAATGATTCCAAGCTTTAACATGCCTTTTTACATCATCTAAGCTTCAAAATCCTGCACAAAATTCCTCACAATCTCTCTCACTATTATAATTTTTGGTGTATAATATCACCTTGTGATTCTTCTCCTCCAAATTTTTCACCTTCCTTCACAAAGGCATAAAAAATCTATATCCCCCTTACACTCTCACCTCTCTTTTTATACATCATTTTACATATGGAGTTAAAAACCACCATTATTAATAACATAACACCCCTTAAAAAATTAATCTTCTCAATATCTCGTATATAACCCCTTTTTGTTATTTTTTTTTATGTTTGGCCCTATTCATTTTGAATGGTTGGTTTACACCATATAGGGTTATTTTAAGGATTTCAAGCTTTAGATAGTCTTTAAAACAAACCTTGCCCACATATATTACATACACGTTGCATGGTGCAATGGTAGATAATCCTTTTGGTCACCGGGAGATCATAAGTTCAACCCCCACCGACCTCACTTGTTTGTGTTTTTCTTAAACTGATTTGAAATTTTGATATCACAAAACCAAGTGGTGGCCATAAGGAGATAAATGCCAACCCACTAGTGCAATGGTGGGAACCAATGGTTTGATACATAGAGATCATGGGTTCAACCCCACTCAAAATTTTTGTTAAATAAAACAAATGGAATTCAACAAATGAGAGAGAGAGAGAGAGAGACAGGGTGCCAATGATGGAGGGTGCCACATGGTGCACTGAGGAGGTTCCATGTGGCATGACGTCATTCACTAAAGATACATAGTCATCGCCACATCATCCCTAATTGGAATTCACCTATACTACCACATGGATGCATGGAATGCTGTTGTCATCATCTGAATGACACATGTCAAGTCTTGATTTGGCCAACTCATCATTTGTATTGTATGACCAGTTGAGTCACCATGCTGATGTCATCAATTGTACCTTCTGGTCAACCAAAGTCAACTAAAACTTTGACCTGCAATATCTCATGTGTATGATCTCATATTTTGCCAAAATGAACGTCGTCAAAATCATCTCGATGAGCACTTCGATTGGATGCCATTTTTGACAAGTTCTAAGATGGTAATTTTGTATGCCTTCTTGATAGCCTTTCATACCCAGTTTGACTAAACCTTTGACTGAGCATAACTCACACGTACGATCTCCTTTTGACACAATTCAAGTTGCATTAGGAATGTGTCAATGAGTTCTTTTTGTGAACCTTGATATTTTATGCTACTCTAAATGTGCAAACTAACTAAGAAATATGAATGACAAACTATCAAGGACACCTCAAGATTAGCCAAAAGAGAGTTAGAATAAGAAAGGAAATAAATAGATAACATAGAAACAATATCACCTTCCTTGCTGTTGATTTCTCCTTGATTGGCCCTTGCTTAGATTGGTTGTGTGCTCCTTAGATGGTGGATTGAAGATCACTACTATATGCTTGAATGTAAAATGCAAATGGATGTGATTGAAAATTGGATGAGTGCATAAAATGGCAGCATGTAGTTGCAAATTGATTAAGTGTTGTTAATGCTCTTGAGGAAGGGGTATTTATAAGAGAATTTGAATTCTCTAGAGAATTCAACGGTTGAGATGCATCCAACAAGGCCAAGATGGAGGGCTATGGTGGGTTGAGAACCCACAAGCCTTCACATCTTGACATGTGGAGGGTGAAGTGGACAAGAGCATATGAGGTGTAAATGAGGTGTCAAGAAGGTACATGAGGTGGAAAAGGACATGCACCTTGGGGAGTGAGGAGATTTCCACAAAAAGGGATTCCTTGTCCCCAAGTGGGAGTGAAAGGGACATTTGAGGAATTTTGGAATTCCTCAAAAAATCTACATTGGGAAGAGGTGAAGTTTGGGGATATGATGTGAGATTAAAATTCACAATGATTGGAAGAATCTAGAGGATAAAAGGTGGGCTCAAAAAGGTGGGACTTGGTCACATGTGGAGATTGTGACAAGTCCAAGGTTGGTCACATGTGAAGATTGTGACAAGTCCAAGGTTCTAGAAGCCTTGGAAGGAGGGAATGTGAATTAAAAATTCACATATAAAGGAGGGAAATCTAGGAAGAATAAAAAGGAATTAAAAATTCCTTGGAGAATGAATTAAGAGCTTAATTAATTAGTAATTAGAGGATAATTAGGGGCTAGTAGAGTTAAAGATCCAACTTACAAAAGTTGGAGGATGTGACACATCCCTAATCAAGGATTAGGCATGTACACATCCAACTAATGAAAGGATTAGGAAATGGATTAGGATTAGATGAAAATGACATGTATGAAATTAAATGTGTAATATTTTATTTAATTTTATTTATTAAAGAAAAGAGAGTTAAGGAGGTAAGGTATTTTAATTTATTAATTAAATACCTTAGGGATTAATGAGAATTAAAGATATTAATTAAATAATAGTAATATTATTTAATTAACTAGGCTAAGAAGAGGATGTTTGGAAGGCGAAAAGTGATAAATTTGGATAAATTAAATTGTCAGAGTTTGGATGTCTATTTGCCTCTTTTGAGATGGTGTTACAGAAGTAGCATCATTTCAAAAATATTAAATATAGAACCCTAGAAGAAGATGGTTAGATTGGAAAAGATTACTTGATCATCCAAAGGGTGACTAGGAAGAAAATGATGAAAGTGGGGATGGAAGAGTTCCCCTCAGGGGAGGACATGCGGGTTGAAAGTGCATTATTGTGCTCGAAATAGATATTAATGATACAAAGAGGAGATGGGGAAGATGATTACAGGTGATGTGGAGAGAGTAAATTGATAGGTAGATTTGAAGCACAAATGGATTTGAGGACAAAAGGTGATGTTGCCCCAGTCAAGGTACAAGTCAAAATGGGTTGATGATGGATGGAGGGTTGTCAATGAGGGAATTAAAGATCCCAAGACAACATGAGGATAGGGAAGGATACATCCCATTGAGTGGTATTGATGAGGGAAGGATACATCCCAAAACACCACTAAAGGATAGGGAAGAATACCTCCCGATGATGATGATGAAAGTGTTGTTGATGAGGGAAGGATACATCCCAAAACAACACAAAGGGATAGGGAAGAATACCTCCCGATGATGATGATGAAAGTGTTGTTGATGAGGGAAGGATACATCCCAAAACAACACCAAAAGGATAGTGAATGACACTAATGGATGATGATGATGATGGGTCAAGGCTGGTAACAAGACTGAGAAGTAGACCAAAGATATGATTAGATGATTTGAGCGAAATGGGATGGATAGGGATTGGATAGAGATGTGAGATAAGGATGAAGGATGAATGTATGGGGGGATAATGAGATGCAATTCTAAATGCAATTTATCATCTTTGGAGCACTGGTTTTTGCTATAGCATAAGACACCAAGTGCCAGGGTATGTGGAACCAAGGCATAATAGTGTCTAATGCATGAAATAAACATAACAGACAAGAAGGCTATCCCAACACCCCAAGGTCACAAAGACCTTGGTCGGGCCAGGTATTAAGATAACCACAAGCACAAAAGGATGCCCCAGTATAACACAAGACCTGAGGGATCTTGGTGGGTACTATGTGGGACAACCAAGAAGACACGATCAAACAAACGATCAAGATATGCCCCTATGTTGACCAATCAAAACACACCATAATATGATGGATTATGGTGGTTTTGACAAGTGATGATAGGGAACTCAAATGATAAACAAAAGCCAAAAGCATCAAAAGATCGCAATCAATTTCAAATATCCATTGCCATAGGATCAAAGGGGATAGATGATAGGATTGATGAGGTCTATTAGGAAGGATTGCATCACATTTGAGACCAAAGATGATGGATACTAAAGATGCGTTATGGCGGGATGTTCAAAGCAGTTGGGAGTTTGTTGTTGATACAGGAAATTGGAAGGTTTCATTTGTTTAAGAACCCGACTAGATAAGGGCATAGCTTGACACGACACAAGGAGAGACAAGACATGGGGCCCGACAAAACCTAAAGACCTAGGGGCTCGGGGGGCCGATCAAGATTATCCTTGCCTACGTGGCCTTGAGCCCCCTCGTGGATTCAGGTGAAAAGGTGGGCGGCCCGACCAAGATGGGAGACCTTGATGGATGGTAAAAGATAGGATGGACAAAGCAGAATGACCAATGATAGACAATAGAAGAGCAAAGTGGATAATGAAGATCAATGATGGAACCCTAGGGGCGGATCAAATGATCGACCTTGCCTACGTGAAAGCGCAGGGGCAACGTAGTTCGACAAGACCAAAGGCAAACAATGGATAAAGGATGATAAGATGATAGGACAAGTGGATAAAAAGGTGGGACCGATATGACAAGATAGGATAGACCTAGTGGATTGGATAGGATGATGACGATCACATAAAGCGCAGGGCTGGGATAGTTATCCAAATCATTAAAATGACTTGAAAGGATGAGATGAGTGATGAAAAGTGATAGGGACTGGAAAGATGTGCAAGAGAAGTAGGAGTGATGATGAGTAGATAAATGACATTGGGTTGCATGGGGGGAGGTCTATAGCCAGATACCAATGACAAGGGATTGTGAGATGGGATGAGGACAAAGAGGAAATAATGGATAGAGATATAGGGATGGGGATGGGAGGGATTGTTTGGATGGATAGGAATATAAGGATTGGGAGATGAAAGGGATGCTAGGATAGATGGAGAGATGGAAGGGATGCTAGGATAGATGGGGAGATGGAAGGGATGTTATGATAGATGGATAGGGTTAAAAGGATTGGGAGATGAAGGGGATGCTAGGATAGAGGGATACGAAGACAAGGATGGGCAGATGGAAGAGATGCTGTGATAGATGGATAGGGAGATGAAGGGATGTTATGATAGATGAATAGGGACAGAAGGATTGGGAGATGAAAGGGATGCTAGGATAGATGGATACGAAGATAAGGATGGGGAGATGGAAGGGATGCTGTGATAGATGAATAGGGATAGAAGGATTGGAAGATGAAAGGGATGCTAGGATAGATGGAGAGATGGAAGGGATGCTAGGATAGATGGGGAGATGGAAGGGATGCTGTGATAGATGAATAGGGACAGAAGGATTGGGAGATGAAAGGGATGCTAGGATAGATGGATACGAAGATAAGGATGGGGAGATGGAAGGGATGCTGTGACATATGGATAGAGACAAAAGGATGGGGAGATGGAAGAGATGTTATGATAGATGGATAGAGGGATGAAGGGATGTTATGATAGATGATTTCTCCAAGGATTATGTCACAAAGGAAGCAAATGCCCCCACTCTAGATATGTCACATATGAGGAGGCATAAGGGACAAAAGACAAGTGGATGGGAAGATAAAGGAGATAACTAGATGAGAATAGGATGGGTGACTAAAGAATATGATAGAGCATGGATGAAGGGGATGTATACCAATAGGTGTCCAAAGCATACATAGATATGTGCCCCTATTTTGATCAAAATCACAAGAAGGATTAAATGGGATATGATGGTAGGATGCAGAAGATAGGTGGGATGGGGGGGGATTTATGACGGATAATAGGAAGACGGGAGCATAGATGGAAGCATAGCGGATGGAGGGAATGCATATCAGGAAGTTGCCCCCAAATGTAGATGGGGATTTACGCATGACGCCTGTTTTCCAGGTTTTCATCATGGTACTTATCCAAGGCGTTTGTTTGCCAAGTTTTCACCATTGGATGGATTATTTCTCTTTACTATTT
>VDFB02197308.1:0-38990 GCA_007258455.2 Sequoia sempervirens
TTGGGTCAAGTGTTCTTTTCTTTAGAAAATTCCTATTGCCTTTTTGATGGGTTAATTATGACTTGATTAGATGGGTTATGAAGCACTTATTTCAAACAAATATCTTTATGAAAGAAGTATATTGGCATAAAATTAAATATGATTTGTATTCCAATGTAAAAACTACAAAGAATGGAAACAATTCTTTCAACACATAAACTATTATGTAGTAGTCAATTAAAATGAAAAAGCTTACTCTATATTAGTTAGGATACACAACTAAAAAAATGATCTAAAGTGACTTGTTATCCTAGAGGAACTAAGTATATAGTATACAAAGAAAACCAACAAACCCACAACTACCTTATTTTGGAAGGAGTTTAGTTTTCTCCTTCTAATCTAAGCTAATATTGTCTAATTTTAAAGAGATGAAGGGTCATAACACAACTTTTATTCAACCGCATTAAATAAGCTTGGTTAATGAAACTTGACAAAAGCAACAAAACAATTGCTACATTTGGCATTTTCATGTTGAATGAAATGGTGACAATAATTTACTTATAATAGTTTAATAAAACACTATTTTTATAAGAAGGCTTGACATTAGAAAGATAAGTGTTACTTATAGTTTAATAAAAACACTATTATAGTTTACCAACATATACTATTGTATCTTGCATGGCTTCTTAGTTAATATGTATGGGAGATAGAGATAGATGGGGAGAGAGATAGAAGATATATGGGAAGAGAGATGGAGATATATGGGAAGAGAAAGGAAGAGAGGAGGTGGAATAGAGTCAATGAGTTAGGGGGATAGGAAGGAGAGATGGTGAGAGATAGAGAGGGGGAGATAGAGAGGGGGAGGGAGAGAAAGGGATATAGATAGAAAGAGATAGAGAGAGGAGTGAGAGGGAGATGAAAAGAGAAATAGAGATAGAGATATAGAGTAGGAGAGATGGAGGGAGAGATGGAGTGAATGAGAGAGAAAGGGGGCAGAGGGAGAGATAGCTCAATAGATAGAGGGGGGAAGAGGGAGTGACATAGATATTGGGAGATATAGAAATATAGAGAGCGATAGGGAGAGATATATCAATCACCCTCCCTATATCTCTATCTATTCACCCTTATCTCTTTATCTATCTACATCTCTCTATCTCTTTGTCTCCCTTTCTATTTGTATGTTTTCCATTATCTCCCTCTCTATATTTTCTTCCCTATATTTATCTCTGTCTCCTTAAGTGTGCAATGGGTACATTGAAGAGGTCTTAAAGGAGAATTATCATATCTTTAATCAAATGGCATGCTACCTTGAGAATAACTCCCCAAGGACACATGCCATCCTTGGAGTATTGACAAACAACCAATCAAAATTTAGTTTCTCTCTCTCATATTAATATATATTACTATTATATTATATATATATTATAATATTAATTATATTTTGTATTATATAAAAATATACTTATTATTAATTATTAATTATAATAATTTTATACGTATTTAATAATTTTGTTAAAGAATATAATATATAATTATAATAATTTGAATAATTATATTATTTATTATGTAAAATATAGCTAATATATACTTAGCTATATTTAAGAATATTAAAACCTAGCTAAATGGCACCAAAATTTTCAATTTAATTAACATATTGTAAAACCTAACGAAACCAGGTTGTAGCTCGTTAAATTGGAGAAGTGAAAGGTCAATACCAGCGTTGGGGAAGAGTTTGGAGTAGTGCAAACAAGGTCAATGCCAGCGCCAAGGAAGAGTTTGGAGTTAAAATAAGGTCAATACCAGCGCCAACGAAGAGTTTGGAGGAGTGAAAACAAGGTCAATATCAATGCCGAGGAAGAGTTTGGAGGAGTGAAAATAAAGTCAATACTAGCGTCGAGGATGAGGTTGAGGGCACTCAAGGAAAATCGACAACCAAGGGGCAATGAGTACTGTAAGTTTGGCACCCCCATTCTCTTTAACCTACAATTTTCATGCCTAGTTTCCAAAGATCTTCTCGTACATTGGCACCCCCATTCTCGCAAAATGGATAAGATAAGACAGAAAAAATAAAATAGCTTAGTCTTTCACATTTTTATCGACCAGCCTCAGGTCTTGGAAAAACTCCCATAATCTACCCACATCTTGGTTGAGGTCTAGGATTTCATCACACATAGCCTTCATCACATGAGTCTGAAGCAATTGTAGAATTAGCCCAAGTATATGCTAGGCTAAGGTAGATCTAATGAATGGAAATAAAGGCATACAATTCTTCTTTAATACCTCCACCACAAACATATGCAAGGTGTTGTTTGTTTTACGGTAAGCAGGTTGATCTTCTAATTTAGCTATGGAATTGCCAATTCCAATAAAGGGCAGCTCGAAGGACCTGGACCAACTGACAAGGATCTTAAAGACCTCCTACACTTTGGGCTTGCAAGACCCAGGAGGGTGATCCCTTAATGCGTTTACAACCTCTACACCATCATCATAAACAACATTAACAACAACAAATAATCTCATTTAATAGCTCAACATAGTAGGATAATACTGAATTGAATTGGTTGTTTATCAATAATATCAACTATTTGGAGCATGAGATAACTACAACAACATTTCATAGTATAAGATAGTCATTGATTTGCAATTTGTATCAAGCTCTAGGTAAAGGAAAACAAATACTAAACCATACGAATAAGTACAACTTAGATCAGTGTCATATATCCATTGGAGGAGTCAAATTTATAAGCATATAAGGGTTTATGATAGATTTAACACAACATATAAGATCCTTGATAACATTGCTTTACAATCTCATCAATATGTATTCTAAACCAATACTACTTATCAAATCCTTATACATAACATATCCACCTACAATCCCATTCAAGCATTTTAATTAATTCCTTGAATTAAACCTAAAACAAGAATCATACACACCACAACAGTGAGATGAGCGAAACAACCCTTGATCATTTTATTCAAAATTCATATATGCTTGTACAGTAATGGAGACATGAGTTCAAATTAATCATATCAGATTCAAATGCTGAAATGCTGTCATAAAATATATCAAATCCCCATGAATTCAAAGCCTACTATAGAATGACTCAAAACCTAAATTACATTTTCCATAAAACCATCAGACTTTACAATTTTCTCTACAACTTCATCTAGACTTGACCAAAAATATCTAACTTGCTAACCCGTACTTCTAGCCTTGAAATCCTTCTTATATAAAAAGAAGGAGCAAACAAGCTGTCGGGCGAGAAAGCCTGCGATGTCACCAACCAATTGGACATGTGATATTCCAAAAAGTAATAGCCCAAAAGATCCCACCCAAGGCATAAGATAAACACTAGGGTTTTACATGAAGACAAAGGTAAAACCCCAACCTTAGGCTTTTCCCAAACACCATAGATGACCAGAGACATAAGGAAAGATAAAATGGAACACAAAGAGAAAAATTTGAAGTTCCATCACAAGGAAAGGTCTCCTCCCTTCTTGGTAGTGATAACCTCCTCCACACACAACCCTTAAAATTATGAATAGAGGAATATAATCTTTGAAGAACTCAAAGTTGATTCTCTCCTACCTGATGCAATTAGTCATTTTATCCTTACAAACATTTATAGTGATTACTAGAGGCACATGGACCAATTCTTCATAATAGAAGAATTTGATCATACTTTTCCAATGATGGCATTATGAGAAAACCTTAGGTTAAATGAATAATTTCTAGCTAAGTTCTTTAAATCATGTCCGACTGTATAAGAGAAGACCACTGCTATGTGTACCTAGATACCATGGAGAAAGGCTAGTCTTTTGGCTCTTTCATCAATCATCCTACCTTAAAACATATCAAAAGTCTCTAGCAATTAGACATAGGAAGATTTAAGATGACTTAAATTTTTTTGCCAAAGCTTATAAACATGATGACTTAACTAGGCCTAGTACACACTCCCTCCCGTTAACCACTTAGACATTTGGAAATTAAATGTAAATTTTTCTACTATTTTTAGTCATGTAGGTGTCCAATAAACCACTTGGTGGTGTTTCCCTTCAAGTTTATTCACTTGAATGAAGAGAAAAAGTCCTTTGATTACAATTAGAGAATACATTTGAGGCCTTGGTTGTGTAACTGGTGGACCATAGTCATATTTAACACTTGTTACAAAGTTTGAGAGTTAAAACGTTAAGTAGATTTGATTTGTGATGGACAATTTTGGACAGTAGTAACAATAACTTGCAATCTATCAAGACTTGATTACCTTATAACCTGTGAAATTCTAGCAATGAAATGATAGATTAATTATAATGTCACCTTAGGATCACATCACCATGAAAGAACTTCATCCAACATCCTTATGAGTCCAGGTACCACCAAATAGGTATTTGTCAGATTTTTCTTCCTTGAGTGAGGGAAATTCAAGAAGAGAAGAGGAAAGCGAGACATGTAGTATGTCTAAAAGAGGGAGATCAACTAGAGGTCAAAAGATTAGAAGAAAATTTTGTAAACGCATTGATTTTTTTCTTGTTGAAGGGGGGTCATGTTTTTATGATGATGAGAGCATAAGTGACGTCGAGGTTCCCTTGAGGTACAAACATCTACGGAAACAATGGGTACCCAAGGAACTTCCTCCAATAAACATTGATTTTTGTGTCAACGAGAGGATATATCGCATAGCACCATCGTTATTACATGGTTTGGGCGTATTTTGCATGGACAACATAAAGGTATATTATGACAAAGTTACTAAATTGATGGAGTATGTTGGACCCTGTTACAATTACAAAGATTGGATGCAACTGGTTTGATATACACGAAGTATGCATAGGTATGCATTGTCAGCAAATTATATATAGCTAAAATATAAGTATCAAAATAAAGGAGTGGCTATGTACATTGACGGAAGGCCAAAAGCAACAGGGAATATTGCAGGGTTTATAAATAGTACATGACCTGGGTCAACAAATAAGCAACCCAATTACATATTTGAGGCGTGCGAGGGAAACCATGTATTCATATGTGCGATAAAATCAATAACTGCAGGGGAAGAGTTGCTAATTGATTACAATTTGAATCGGTTAGTTAGAAACATAGTTACTATGGGGGTGGTATGTACTATGTACCATTTTACCCAACCTCCAATTAATGACTCCAATATACCATTTTATTCTCTCTTTTTTTCATAAGTCTATTGGTTTCATTTCGGTAATGTTTTTTATATTTAATTGTTTTCACAGCGGGACATTGATCGTACGAAGAAGGCTCCGGCCTAGAGCACAAATCATGATGTATCTTCAGGTGCTTCTACCCAACAGGTTTACCTCATTGTAATTGTACAAATTAGATACAAGCAAAATATTTTATTATTATGTTGTTTTCATAAGTTTATTGGGTTAATTTCAATAATGTTTTTAATATTCTTGTTGTAGTCAATTGATCGGGGAAAGCCACCAGCAGTAGACGAGAGCATCCATAGGGAGGTGCAGTCAATATTATGTGATGATGACATCGCTTATTCAACAAACCCTCTCAATATGATAAGGAAGACCCAAAAAAAATGCAATGAAGAAATCCTTATGTTGTTATTCATAGTGCCTCAAATAGATGAGATAAGAGAGAGGGTTAAAATATTGACTGAGAGATCACAAAACTTACAAGTAAGTTGTCATGAGGTCTTTAATTATAACATAAGTTCATTCATGGTTTTATATTTTGCACTCTTTTATGTCATGAACTAAAATATGTGTTGTTTTTACAGGATTTTTTGTGTCCTCGTGATGCTCCTGGCCATGATCAGGGTAATGCAAGTGCTTCCCGAGGAGTAGGGGTTGGTACAAGTGTCCATCCTAATCTTCCTGCGCATACATCACATCATCTGACCCCATCATTTGTGCCTATATTTTCGTCTGAAATGTCGGTAACACATACCATGCAGGCATCTATTAGTGCACCCTCTGGCAGCGAACACATGCCAGAACATGTGTCAATACATGTACCTGGGGTTGCAAAGGCCACTAGTACTGGTGATATTTTAGTAGCATTTCCTGGATCTTCCGGTATTACTAGTACAGGAACATTGCCGGTCACATTTGTGGTGACCGAGGATTTTGTTCCCATAAAGATAGAGAAGGTCTCAGGTACTTTAAAATGTTTTAATTATTATATTAGATAATCCAATTGAAATTTACTTATTGATTGCTCTTTTTAGACTATTGATCCCATGATCATTTTGTAGGAAATGATGTTTTTTATAAACATCTAAGTGATATTACATTGGAGCTCTTCGTGCCCACCATATGTACACGGTGGAATGCCCAAAATCAAGATTTAAAAGATAAGCTCATTAACCATTTAGTTGTGCTCTTCGGTGATAAAACATTCAACCGAACCAAGGTTCTTAAGAAAGCTGGTACCTATCTAAAGTATGTGAGGGACCAATATAGGTCACATTTAGATAAGAACAAAAAGTACAAGTGTCTCCCCATGATTCTGAAGAGGGAGTGGAAGGACATGGTGTCAGATGGAAAGGAGAAGGCTGAAAAAAAAAGGAAAGAAACCACCGGGCCAAGGAAGGTATGTGATACTATCAACAATGTAATTATATACTGATTACTCTTTCTTTTTACATAATCTAACATATTCCAAACTTTCATAGGCTACCCAACACATCGAAGGAAACAAAGGAAAGACTAGAAAAGCACGGGTAGTACAAACTTGGCTCTGGTGGTTATATGAAATTAGTCGCACGAATTGTAAGTATCAATAAATGAAATATTGTATCCAAATAATAAATTGAAAACAATTTTGGTTTCATCACACCATAGAAGCAAAATTCATGATCTTATGCAAAAATGTAGGGCTTTGAATTCAACAGAGTTCCCACAAAAGATGACCTGAAGATTTCCTTCCAGCAAGGCTATGGAGCCGTGATTGAACGCCTAAGAGTCTTGACTGGGAAAACACAATCTTCCACTACATCTGACATGCAGGTAAATAGAAACAATAAAGTTTATTTAAAATTGAATACTTGTGCAATCTATTCAATATTAATTTCCACCATAAAGTAATTACATCCTATTTGTTTTAAACATTCAAGCAATGATAATAATCAAGCATTACGACATTGGAATGCACCATGAGGGTGATAACAACCCCAGATGGAAGGTCATGGTGTGCATCCCTGCGATTTCTTTAGGAGCATGTAGATCAACATGTTGAGTAACAGATTAGGCCAGGATAAGATCAAGAACATGATGTGGCCCCATCAGGTAAAGAGGACCACTCTAAAGTTCTTTTAAACATATTTAATTGCAATTGGTGTATTAATTAATGTAACCTTTCGTGTTTCAACTTTAGAGCATGTAGAGCGTGATCAACATGTTGAGCATGATCAAACTAGAGAAGATCAGAAACATGATGTGGCCCCATCAGGTAAAGAGGACCACACTCATGTTCTTTTAAACATATTTAATTTCTATTGGTGTATTAATTAATGTAACCTTTCATGTTTCAACTATAGATCAGGATTTAGAGGGCGTTCAACATGTTGACCATGAGTCTATAACAGAAGTTCAAGAACATGATGTGGACCCATCAGGTAAAGAGAACCACTCTAATGTTCTTTTAATTAATGAAATACTTGTAACAATAATAATATAACATATCAGTTTAACATTTCTTTGTTATTGCTGTAGACCCCCCCTTGCAGCAGTGTCCACATCGTGAGCAGACGACTAGGTGCACATTAAGATCATGAGCAGAGGGAAGAACAACTAAAGGGGGGATAGATGATTTAGAAAATGATACTCCACTTCATATTTTTTTAGCTTTAAAAAAGAAACCAAAAAAAAGTGATTGTAATCATATCATGACAACCATATTTTGATAATATGTAAAAACTAAAAGAATGAATATTATATGTTAATGAATGAATGTGAATATGTTAATTAATGAATGTTATATTAATGAATGAATGTTATATGTTATTAATGGATGAATTAATGTTATATGTTATTAATGGATGAATGAATGAATGTTATATGTTATTAATGGATGAATGAATGATTAATGTTATATGATTGGGTATGGGGAATTGAGAGTGATGTGAGGGGGGGGGGAAGGGGCCAAATGAGCTTCCACCATCATGTGGTTGGCCCTATTAAGTAGAGAATATTAAACTATTCTCGAAACAAAGAGAAGCTCAATAAGGTAATGCACTTTAGAATATAAGAAATACATCATTTGAAGCATCAAACCAATATGCAAAGATGAAAGAAAGTGCTAACTTTTCACTGTGGTGGTAGAAAAATGATTCTTTATACACTGAATCCATGCTCTACATCATAATTTGAAGTTGTTTTCATTCCAATGTTCTGAGTTTAGTTTGTTTGGATGGCTTTGTATGAATACCACATTGTGTTGTTTGTGGATTTGGTTTCAAAGCTTTGTTTCTTCTATTTTTAGTGGTGACATAACTCTAAAATTTGACTTTTGTGCATAACAAGTTAGTGGAAAAATTGACTGCTCTGAAGGGTTTAGAGGTTCAATTGAGATAGATACACAGATATTTGGATCTTGTTGTTGATGGGAGGCTTCCACTTAACCATGAAATTTTGTACCATCTGTAGGTATGCAAAAGTTTCTCTACTTACATTCATTCTTGATCATAAATGTTGTAAATGATATTAATGCTTCAAACTTAAGATTCGTTTCATTGTTATAATGATCAAAATTTTATACTTTGCTATACATTCAAGCATTCTCTTGCCCCCTACCCTTTGCTCTCTCCCCCCTCCTTTTAAGAATTTTCTTTGTCATAAAAGATTCACATTTCTGTCTCATTTACACAAATTTATCTGAAGTGCTAGGAGTGAATAAAGATATGTAAAAGATGATGGATTATGTCTAAACAACAACTTTCCATCATATAGCTAATTAAATCCTTAATATTTGAATAGTTTAGAGCTTGAATAATGCTTGTAGATGCATGTGTAGCAATAAGGGAGCCTATGTGAAGATTGAAATTTAAAACATCACTTTGGTATTTCCCTTAGGCAGTGAAATGATATTTTGAGTAAGAAAAACCTACACACACATTGATATTTTTAAGCATTGCATTGAGGAATTTTTTTTCTCTTATACCTACCCTCAGCTAAACATGGAGGTATATAATATTGGTTTATGGGTTTATTCTGTAAGTAGTTAATTTCACAGAGGAAAACTAAAATCTTATTAATGTCCTGCCAGGTGTGAAAGCATATGAATCACTTGCTGAAGGCACCATTTTGTATTCATCCAAAAATTGGTTTTTTCTTTTTTTTATGTTTCTTGCATGTGGTTTTTTTAGGCTCTAGAGATGTAGCTCAACTCTTTCCTTTGCACTTTTCATCTATTTTGATGATTACAGTAGATTGTCCTCATAATTTTTCATGTAGATTTGTTTGTAACCTTATTTTCTACCAATCTATTTGTAAACTAATCACATATTAAGGACCATTTCACTAACTTGTAGTCATCCATTACTTCATATGTTGCAGGTTGTGTCTGTGTGCCAATAAATCCTGATGATTGTGAGAACTTTAATCCTACAAGTGTACCCAATCTTTCTCAAGTAAAAGTCTTACCTTATTTTATAGTACTTTAAATGGTTAATTGAAGGTGCTTCTTTAGATCTGAGATAGTTGAACCCTAGATTAAAATATGGTATTAGATGGGTAGTATAATGATAAAACTGAGGTCCATTGAACACAAATTATGAACATAATTTACTGGACTATGAATAGTGTTACAATTATAATTATTTCTCCTTTACCTACCTCTGCATTAATGAAAAAGATAGCAAATATTGGAAGTTCATTACATGTCTCATGTATGTGTTAGTATTTTAATTTTTTTTAAGTTGTTCAAGAGCTTGATTAGGTCAAGAATATGTTCTACAAGCTCTGTTCTCTTGACACTGCTCAGCATTTTCCCTACACATTTTCTTCAATCCAGATGTTTCTTAACTCCTTCCCTTGTTAGCCCTTGGTTGTTCTCAAGTGTAATGTTTTTTCTATGCATCTTGCAGTCTGTATGTATGATCAGTCATCTCTTATGAAGCATGGATAACCTTTCATGGAATTGTTGTTGTAATTATATAATTGCCATTGTGAGAATAATCATTTAATTTGTATGGAAGTAAGTTTTTTTCATATTATTTGACTTGGTATTGTAAACTTGTCTTTGTAGGATTCTCTAAGGGGGAACAACAGAACTGTGATGATAGGTAGAGTTGTACAACACCATAAATCATTTGGCATTATCAATATATTGCTTATAGAATACTCTGTGTAAGTAAAATGGAATGTGCAATGACAATTGGTCTTAAATTCAAATCTGAATATAAGTACATTATACACAAGAAGATGGTATCTATTCTATGATTTAAAGATCCCCAAATTAAGAAAATTAATAGGTTCCATTTGTTTACTTGCTCTTAGACACTTGTTTAATCGGCGAGACCCTCAAAATGTCTTGTTGATAACCAGTAGTGTTCAAACCTCCTGAAGAGGTTAGATTGGTGTGACATTGGATCTGTCTTGCCGACGGAAGTCATCGGCAAGACATGCACTATCGAAGTGAGTTTTCTATCATGTGCCAATGATTGATCTCTCATCGATGGGTTGGCTTCGATGGTCATCACCAAGAGTCTCTACGATGGTACATTTCAATGAATATTTTTTTAAAAAAATTGCATTTTTTTGTCGCAATTTCGATGAAGGCCACTGAAAAATCACCGAAAAGGTTTGACGAAGTTGCTATAGCTATGATGAAGGCTTCGTCGTAACTCCTTTCCCATTTTGTTGAAATGGTGATGAACTTCTGGTGTTGTTTCGACGCTTCGGAAGAGCCATTGCAATTGCATTTTGGTTGTAATTCGTCGGTGGATACACAAAGTTTTCGTCAATATTTTGATGAACATCTGAGTCATTTTATGATGTCGATGACCGATGAATCTACACCGTTATTTTGACATTTAATTTGTCATCAAAATTTTGACGAAAAAATAGCGATGAATTTTTTTTGTCAATTCCTTGATTTTCTGACAAATGTTTGTTGAACGACCAACAAACGTTCATCAAAAAATGGAGTCAAATTCAGTAGTGGCAAACATCAGGCTGAAGATGACCTTCTCGAATCTTGTTTGATGTAAGCAAGGAGACAGTGAAAAGATTACTGATTTCATAGCGTGCTACCAAGAACTTCTTTCAAAAATATCATACCAGTTGCCCGATTCTGACGTGCAGAAGGTGTTCATAGGGAAGTTACAAAGGCCTTGGAAAGAGAAGTTCGCCCTTATGAAAAACCCTTCTTTCATGCATTTGCGTGCAGCCTTCCGAGAATACCAACAAACGGTTGCTCAGTTCAGGGGATCTTCCTCGCGCTCATATTCTAAAGGAAAATCCATTGTATCAACCTCTAGGAAAGGAAAAGCCATTGCGAATGTAGTAGCCATTGTCGATGACAACAACCTCAAATGCAACTGGAAATTCATGAAGTTGTCTAAATCTTACACTTTCATCATGCAAATTTTTTTCAAGGATAAGATTATAACTTTTCTTCCCCCTAAGCCTGTTAAGGAACCTTACCCCAATTGATATGATGGGAGCACCTATTGTTAGTACCATTGTGTTAACGGACATGATACCAAATGTTGTATGCAGTTGCATCATGAGATACAAGACCGCATCAAGGACAATAGTATTCGTCTCAATGAGAATAAGCAAAACACTAAAAAAATAGTGGCAAAAGCTAATTGTGAATTGCAGATATACACGAACCTGTTTCCATCACATTCTTCCAACATGATTATCGATCCCACTAATTTTGTTCCTCAACCCAAGGCCTATGTAAACATGGTCACGGTAACTTCTACTGTTCCACTCACACTCGGTTCACTAGATATTACATTTACAACACAAGATCTACCCTTAAACAACAACCCTTCACCTCTTTACATTCCCGCTCGCGTCAATGGCAACATTGTGACAAGAGTCTTGATAGACCTCATGAGCTGTGTGAATGTTATTACTGAAGAAACATTAGTATTTAACTCATTGCAAAAGGAAAATTATGGAGAAACAAAAGCTACCATCTGTACCCACGATGGTATGAGTCTTAAACCTTATGGCTCGATCACTTTGTCTATACTAGTTGGACCTAGGACTGTTGACACGGTCTTCGACATTATTCCAGAGTCAGACCTATTCAAAGTGAAGCTAGGTATTCCTTGGTTGGCTTCCATGAATGGGGTCGCATTCGTTATTCATAAGTGTCTAAATTTTTCCCACGAGGGTGTCGTGCATGTAGTGAATGACACTGGATATCAGCCTTTGGTATCTCGTGGCGAATATTCACTAGATCACTTTTGGCCCTCCTTAATTGGTCTTCTTCCTCTGAGAATGAACCTACTTTACAAGAACTAATATGTGAAGTACAAAACTAGGGGCAAAAGGGAGCCAAAGCTAACCCTTCTTGTAATGGAAAAATCGATCGCCTTCTCTTCTCGAGATAAGAAGAAGGAGCTTGTGCTTACGACTACTCCTTCACAAAGAGAGAAAGAGAAGTCCATGCCAGCCCCTTCTCCTCCCTGCAAAGGTAAAGAGAAGGCTATACCATTCGCTCCCTCTTCCCTAGAGAAAGAGGAGAAGCCCATAATGGCTCCCTCTCCTTCTAGTAAAGGTAAGGAAAAAATGACTTTCTCCTGGACTGCCCCATCCTCTCCCCTTTCCTGGGAAGAGTATTGGATGAGTAGACCCAGTGGTTACCCACTAAGTCTGATGATCCCTCCTTGGTGTAGACCCAATATTAGGATCGTCGACCTCCCCAATGAATTTCCTGAACCATGGTGCTACTTATACGACAGAAAGAAAGGTTATTGCAAAGAATTCAATCTGCAGCCTCCTACAACTCCTGCTCCTAAGGCAGTGGGCGGAAAGAGGCCCGCTGCCAAGGTTCTCAATTCAACTCCTCCTGTTGCTCCTCAGCCTACTCCCCCTACTCCTGTACAGGAACTCATTCCTCCACCTGAAATGGCCGTAGTGGATGTTCCTATGGTCAAGCAGGAACCTCCCGTCCCTTCGCAAGCTCTGGCTTCTAACTCCAAGAGCCATAGAAACTACCTTGCACATGAGAACAAGTGTCATCAAAAGGCTCTCTAGGCTGAGCAAACCACCTCACAATAGAAGGAGGAAGAAACGACCACTCCTATTTTAGGATCTCCTGTAGCATCTCCTTCTTCCCTATTGTTTCTCTTCAACCTGATCCGCTCCCAGCTTCCATTGTGAGCACAAACGCTCCTAACCCTAAATGGGTACAAGTGTTTATTGCTCCTTCAGCGGAGCTGCATTTGTTGATGTCCATCCTAAATATTCATCCCTTCCCTAACTTGTGGACATGGTTAACACTTTGATCGTGTATGTTGCGGTACTATCCTCCTCCTCCTCCTTTGCACCCCTAGCTTCATCTATGGGCAGTTCTTCTCCTCCCATGAAGAAAGAGGCAGAGGTTGGTCCTTCTGGGCATGAAGGACATAAGAGGAGTCCACCTTCTTCGTAAGGTGGCCCTGTGATGACTTGTTCTGTCCCTGTGACAAAACTAGTCCCAGCTTCCCCTAAGTTTGTCACCACTCCTAAGTCATTCAACAAGCTTAACGGTGAATCTCAGGCATAGCCTACGCCATCTGCTAAGAATAAGCATGATGCTCCTATAGGATGCATGTTTAATTTCATGGATGAAGTCCCAAACTTGTCAGTGATCTTCTCAAAATCGCTGACTCTGACTCCACAAAAGCTCGGTGGAGAGGACCTTGAGGGTCCCTCTTCCTTGGCCCTTGTTGTGGGAGGGTCGAATGCTCCTCCTCTTAATATTCCACCCTTACAGGCTCATCCTCCTTCCCCCTATGAGGATCTAGATTGGGAAGCAGACGACTTCTTGGCTGATAAGTGTTAGGAGGAGGTCCCTTTTTCTTTTTCTTGATCTTGTGTGTGTGTGTCTTGTAATGTGTTCCCTCGTACTCATGCTATGCCTACCTCGATGACCCCCATCACCCTTGTTGGTGCTTGGATACAAGTGTGGTTTTTGTGTCATAAACCTTCTTCTATTTGTACCATCATTCTTCCATGTTTGTGCTTGATTTTCGTTAAATTGGGGATGATGCAAAGCGTTGGGAGCATTTAAGCTTCCCTTCCATGTTGACCCAATTTTTTATTTTTACTTTATTTTCCATGCATTCTTCTTGATCTGGTTGGGGATTGATGATCTTTCACCTTGCATTGTGATTACCTATTACTATATGAGCTTGGACAGATCTGACCCCACTAAACCAGATTACTCTGTGTCCTTTGTTTGTATTTTCTTTTTTTTTTCTTTCCCTTTATCTTTCTCTCTTGTTTGCTTGAGTTGTCCCTCCTATGTGTGAGAACATTCTCTTCTTTAACACTTCAATTTTTAGAAAATAAATTTGTTGCCAATGAATCTTTTCTTGAAATTCTTCACAATAATTTTTTCCTTAGAATTGCATTCTCAACTTGGAACCCTAACGTAACATGTTTCCTTCATTGCAGGTTCATAAAGAAAGGACTTGAAGACCTTCCCCTGAGGCGGGAACTGCTTCGACTTCCCCTCACATGGGGGCATGACCTTCCTTTCGAATTCCTTGATGAAGTGAACATCTTTTGAAAGGATTCATTGATGATGAATCACTCTAAGAAAATAGCTGCTTTTGAATTGTGTGTCCCTTGAGTAGACCCCCTTTTCTTCTTCACAGCGGATTCCTTAGAGACCCTTTCTTCAAAATTCTTTGTAACGAATGGGCTTTTTCATTTCTAGCCTAGGGGCAACTCGACTAGACTTATTCCATTCGCCCTTCTATGTCTAGCTTGGGGGAAGCCTAACTAGACCTTATTTTTCAAACAATGCGTCCCTTGAGTGGACCCCTCCCCTTTTGAAGGGTTCCCAAGGGAGCCCTTTAAAATTTTTTTGGTCTACGTGACCGACGACTTTTAGACATACTCTATCTACGGGTAGACATGTTGCTGCTTTTAGACATGCTCTACCTGTGGGTAGACATGTCATAACTTTAGACACACTCTATCTATAGGTAAATGTGTCACTGCTTTTGACATGTTCTATCTATAGGTAGATGTGTCACCGCTTCAGACATGCTCCATCTATGTGTAGACATGTCACCGCTTTTGACATGTTCTATCTACGGGTAGACATGTCACTACTTCCTAACTCTGTGGATTCTGCTTCCTTGGGGCTTCCTCTATGCGAGAGATCTTGGGGGTTGCCTCCTTGCAAGTCTGTGGGCTTGTAAGACGCTTTGTTCCAACTTCATAGTTCTGAGCAGCTATGGACTCCTCCACATCTCCTGCACCTTCGAGTACGCCAGACCGACTACTACTTCCTCGAAAGTTCAGGTATACTTTTCTAACCCTACTCTCTTCTTGATCTACTTTACTGAGCACTCATCAGTACTCATACTTACTATTAAAGTGGGGGAAAAATGTATAAGAGTGAATTTTCACCCTAGGCATAATTCCCCTTTTTTCCTTTATACACTTTAGAAAACCAAAGTCAGAGGCTTAAATTTACTTAAGCCTGCTGTTGGAAGTCCACGTGGCACCTATTTTGTGTGTCAGTGGAGGCGTTAATGTCAGGAATGCCTGCGCAATGTATAGACATCCGCATAGTGCACTTACATCCCTGGAAAATTCTAGCGACTAAGCCAGCAAAGGCATTACTCTTCCCATTGGCAGCAGAGTTGTAACGCCTCCTTTAGTTGACTAACCCGAATATGGCCGTTTTCATCCTCATTCCTTCATATTCACTCTTCCATTTTGTATTCCAACTCTGGAGCACTTTGCAACACATCAAGCTTGCATACTCACACTCTCACATCACTTCACAAGCTCACTTTCACTCACTTCCAAGCAGTCCAAGCATTCCATTGTAGCAACATCACACTCCATCAACTCGGTAGAGCACGTTTGGGACCACACCATTCATAGTAGAGGCTTGAGTTCCTCTCATTTCTCCCCCAAGCAGCCTTGAGTGCTCTTGGTGGAGGTGGTAAGCTTCCCTCTCCTCTCCTCTATCATTTGGTGAGTAGCATAGTACTGCATTGTAGTGTTTGTGTTTTCATTTGTACATTGCTTCTTTATCTCATTCTTTTGGCTATATGTGGCAGTGGAAACACCTAAACGGGGGTCTGACTGAAGAAGGCCCCTATATAGCCACCCAAAATTTTCTCTCTTTTTGTGTGTAGGTGGACGCACTTTGTGGAGCTAGTTGGCGAATAGGTTCTTCTAAGAGATCGTCTTCATCACCTTAGCTTTGGTATATCTATTTTATCACTTCGGTTTATATTTCTCTTATTTCATAGTATTGTTTTGTTCTCCTAGAAGTTGTTAAGCTAGGTAGTTAGTCATTTTAATGAGTTCAACCTTGCCTCGGCTATGTTCTGATCATACAGACTACAACGCGCTTTTGAGGTGCTAGTGCACCGCGCTGTCATCCAAAGTTTGCGCTAACATTCTTCGGCAGAGAGCTCCCTGAGGTGTAGAGTTTGACCTAAAAACTGACTTTCCTAGCCCCACCTTAAAACTTGGGATTGACAAGTGATCGTTGGGTTCTATAATCCTCATAGAGATTTAATCCACAATCGATAGAGCTATGATGCTAACAGCTATATGGAGGACCTAAAGGTGACCCCACAATTTGTTCATGAGTCACACCTATTCTGGGAGGCCTAAAAGTCTCCAAAAAATGATGAGCCATATGTTTACATTGACTTGAAGAGAGTTATAGGGCCACAAATACCTCCATGGATTTCCTTCTACTTTCCTAATTGAGATTTTGATCCCTCATTAAAAATGTCCAAAGGTCTCTGACTCAAACTCAATAGCCAAGATTGGGAAGCTGAGAAAATCATGGATTTCTAGATTTACCACCAGGAAAATGATATTTTGAATACAAAATATGAAGCTATCTCGATAGATGGACAATTTGAAAAATACTAATATGAGGTGCATCCAGGGTCATCCTCACTAGTTGATAAAAGTCATAACCACAAAGAGACTTAGTCGTAAAAGCAACCAAAGGAGAGACCACATGAACCCCCATTAGTGAAATTAGAAATAATTTATGGTGTTATAGGATGAAGGAGACAACACTTTTTAGTTCCCTGGTGAGGTTCAAATCCCCAAAAAACTCATACTCTTGCGAGTTCAATAGGAGAAGGTTCCTTGTTCGGCACCTCATAACATCCTACAAAAAAGGAGAAAGTATATTGACCCTAGCTAGTAATCAAATGAAAAAGAGTAAGAAGTTACTACCATGATGCAAGCTCTAGTGGTTCCAATGATGCAGGTATGCTTCTCTACCCCTTGCTCTATTCTATGCCATTGGTCAACCCCTCTATGATGGAAATTCCCATTACTTACCAATCTTTAATTGCTCCATTTTCCACCATTTCATACCTATGGTTTCCCCTTCCATTTACACGCCTCCATTTGCATCAATTCCTATAATTTTTCTATATACTAAGAAGGTAGTTAATCCTCTACCCCTTCCCTTTGCCTCTCATGCTTTGCAAAGCATCCCTCCCTTTTCCCCATTTATTTTAAGTTTCCTATCATCCACCTAGGAGGGAGAACAAACAATCATGTCTCAAGCTGCAGTCCCATTCAACCTCCCTCCCAAAACCCATTTTGTGAGGAAATATATTCAATCTCCAACTTACTATCAACAAATTGATGCCAATTGGAAAGCCTGAGAGGAAAGAGCCTTGAAAAGAAGGAAGAAAGACAACCTAAAGTCTTCCACCCCAAGAATTGAGACTATTTTTGATCTCGACCATCAGACATTGATGGTAGCTCACAAGACACCCAAGGTCTTTAAGGCTGAGGGGAGATGTGTAAGGAAGCTAAGGTAGAAGAACAACTTCCTACACTAATCTTGAGAGGAGTATAATGCAAAAATTTACATATCTTTTCAGTTACAAAAACTTAAATAGAAATAAACATTAATATCATGCATACCACAACATAGTGGTTTATGTGGGGAAAACCCTTTCAGGAGAAAAATCCCATACTCCAAAATCCACCCAATGCATTATTCATAAATCATAAAGATTACAACATACTTGTAGAGAAATCTTCTCACAAGAGTATCACCAACCAGAGATCTAGAGGTAACACAACCACTATTAGACTCTCAAAATGCATTACAATACACAACCATAATATAACACCTGCATAAAGTAGGGTTTCCTTCTAGGGAAAGTCAAGCCAACAAAATATCAATCGTCAGATCTAAGACCTAATGATGAATGGTCCAGATTTAAAATAATAAAATATACATAAAATGTGGCTTTTGGGGGCACTGCCCTCAAACCCTCTCTGGGGAGCGTGGCCCCTGGACTTCCCACCGAGGGGACTATCCCCTCAGATCCCTTATAGGGGGGGAAAACCCCCCCACACCCCCCATCATCAATGTATCAACAAAACCTTATGTATCGCAAGGTTGAGACACATTTTCCCAATAAATCTCCCACTTGTCAAACACCTTACAAAAAAAACATGAGGGTTTATAAAAATCATCTCTCAATTGTTATGGGTCGAAAGGCCCATAGTCTTTGCATACCATCTAAACTTCTTTGTGCTCATAGGATCAGTTAAAGAATCAACATAATTCATCAAAGTCTCTACCTTAACCAACTTTACCTTGCCACCTTCGACCATATCTCTAATAAAATGATACTTTACATCAATGTTCTTTGTCTTGGCATGAAATGTCGGGTTCTTAGATAGACATATCACACTCTAACTGTCACAATAAATTATCACTGAACCTTGTTTTATTCCAATATCTAAACACAATATCTTAATCTAAATGGATTCTTTATAAGCATGGGTAGCTACCATATACTCTACTTTAGTAGTGGACAAAGCAACCACAACCTGACACTTACTCATCCAACTAATCATACCACCAAATAAAGTAAACACATAAGCATTGGTGGAATGTTTGCTATCAACATCACCTGCCCAGTCTGAATCCACATAACTATGAATATCAAGAGAAATCTCATCTTCATTCATATTACTATGATAAAAAAAGAATAATCTGGAGTATCGTGCAAATATCTGAAGACTCTTTTAACTACATCCTAATGAACTGTACTAGGATTAGATATATATCTGGAAAGAACTCTCACTGCTTGGGAAATGTCTGGTATTGTACATACCATAGCATACAACAAACTTCCAACTACACTCTGGTAAGGCACTTTGCTCATGTCTTCCATCTCTAAAGGGGATGTTGGACAATATGAAATAGATAACTTTGTTCCAGTTGAAAAACACACAATGGTCTACAATTCTACATACCAAACCTTTATAAAATTGAGTTGACATACTTACTTTGGCCAAGCCATAGCTTTTTTTTCACTCTATCTCTTCTAATTCCCATTCCAATAATGTGTTTAGTTGCACCAAGATCTTTCATTTCAAATTTAGTAGCAAGTTGAGATTTCAGTTATGAAATCATACCTTTCCCTCTACCAATAAATAACATATCATCAACATATAATGCAATAAATAGGAAACAATCACCATCAGTTTTATAATAAACACAATGCTTTGATTTAGAAGACTCAATACATATGTATCAAGTTTCTGGTACCATATCCCAAAAATATATTTTAAGCCATACAAATATTTCTTCAATTTGCAAACCAATTTGCTTTTACCTTTCACCGTGTACTTCTTTGGCTGTGTCATATAGATATCCTCCTCCAAGTCACCATGAAGGAAAATAGTTTTCACATCCATTTGCTCAACTTCTAAATCATAAGCATCAACAATAGAAAACAAAAATCTAATGAATGTTATTTTTACAATAGGAGAAAATATCTCACCATAATCAACACCCTCAACTTGAGAGTAACCTTCTGCAACTAACCTTGCTTTGTACTTCTCAAACCCCCATTTGGACCAATCTTTTTCTTGAACACCCATTTGCAACAAACATGTTTTCATCCTTTAGGAAATGGTACAAGATCCCATGTATCATTTTTTCTTTTTTAAAGCTTCCATTTCTTCATCTATAGCAATCTTCTAGGATTCTGCATCATTCATACATAATGCCTCTTCTAGTGATCTGGGTTCATCCATGTTAGTATCCAAAGGAAAAATACATCTCTAATCATTAGGTGAATACCTTCAGGTGGTTTTCTATATGCCTTGTAGAACTACGAACAAGTTGAGTTGGAGGTTCTTTCCCCTCTTCAAAAGATTCAGAGCTATATGAGCTCTCCTCAACTTCTTGTCTATCCATGGACCTTGATTTAGCTTTCTTAGGTGTAGAAGGAAATTGAATCACATCTTTTTGTTTACTTTGTTCTAGCTGAAATGTAACAAAAGAAGGCTTAGTTTCTCTAAAAATAACACTTCTACTATTTATTATCTTCTATGCAATAGGATCCCAAAGCTTGTATCCTTTCACACCATAACTGTATCTGATGAAGATAAATTTCATAGCCTTGTTTTCCAACCTTTTTTGCTTCTCCTTTGGTACATGTGCATATGCCTCACTGAAACATAGAAAAATAGGTAGGGTTCAAACACATAGGGTTTTTATACTAAATTTGAAATGTTTCGCCAAACTTACTATAAATAGAAAGGGAAAAATGGGGTGAATGAACCTACCTATTCTTCTATTTCATTCAGGAAATGAGATCCCTCAAGATAAAATCCACTTTCAACCCTTAGGTGAGTGAATTTTGTGAATGATCTAAGAATTTCCTTTATGTGTTAGGATGAGGGTCTAGGTCAAAGAACACTTTGGGGAGAAAGATTCAAAATAGAAAATCAACTCCAAAATGAAATCTATCACTCTTATTTAGTAGATTAAAGATAAAACTGAAGGAACCAACAAAGTTTCTAGTAAATCTGGAAGGGATAAATGTTGTGTACCTCTCACAAAATGATGTTTTCAGAAGTTTTTTGAGAACTCATTCGCCCTATGGCGAATGGGTCCTTTGTATGGATTTTTAGAATTGGTTTTTGGATCCTTTGCTCATGTGTCTACACTTCCATATTCTCGAGTTTCATAGTTGAACAGTCAAAAATAAATCCAGGATCCGAGTTTCCATGAGATGACAACAAAGGGGACAACAAATGTAACTTTGCAATTTTGCACTTTTGAGATCTTCAACTTTTCTTCCACCTGCAAATTTGCAATAGACAAAGAGAGGGGAAAATGTTTCTTTTTGGTCAATGAGGGTTTTCCTTGGGCAACCCTCATTTTGGTAATTAAACCTTGAAATGAAATGAAACATGAAATGTAAGAAATGATGAATGAACAATACAATGTTGTAACTCACCAAACCCTTGAATGAATCTTTGAAGGACTGAAATCTTGATGTTGATCTTGCATGAAATGGCTTCAATGGATGTGGATCTTGATGCTTGAATCTTGCTTTGAATCTTTGACTTGAATTCTTTAAACCTACATCACAATGTTAGTTCCAAAAACATGCATGATTGAACATAAATTTGGAATAATGCTTGGATCTTGATTGCAACAACAAATGCTTGATGAATCTACTCTTGATTCTCTTGACAATAATCTTGGCTCTTGTAAAGTTCACCTCTTGCTCGATGTCTTGAATTGATAAAATAGCCTTGTATTTATAGACATTTATCCTTAATTTCCTAAAATTCAAATATTACAAGCTGACCTTTGAAATTTGAATTTAGGATCATAAAAATACTGCCAAAAGCATATTTAAAAATGGGTTTCAATGCTAAGGGAGGGTCCATTCACCCATGGGTGAATGGGCCCTAGGCCCCAAATCCTGGAGCACACATTGCTTAATGTGAATTGTTATGTATTGGCATTAATTGATGTTGGGTTTCCCCTTGTAATTTATTAGGTTTGTAGATGAATTAAAGGCCTAATTAAGGCCCAATTAAGCTCAATTAATTAAGGGATCCCTAAATAAGTGTGAAAATGTAAAGGGATACACTTTACAGCACTAAATTAAGGCACAATTAAGTTTATTTTAATTAAGAGGGCCAAAATAAGTGTGAAAAATGTAAGGAGATACATTTTACAATACTAAATTAAGGAACTATTAAGTCCAATTTAACTAGGAGGGCCCAAACAAGTGAGAAAATGTAAAGGGATACAATTTTCTACATTACATTTAGCCCCCACTTTAGTGAGAGGATGAGCACAAGTGCAAACTTACACTAAAGTAGACAAATATGTGTCAAGAGGGGTCCAAGTGTATGAATGTTAGTAAGATAGGATGAAAAAAATCAAGGAGGTGGCCAAGCCCCCAGGATCAAGATCCTATGGAAAACCAACAGAAGCACAAAGGGACACATATAAGATGTATGATATGCAACAACAAAAAATGATACACAAACATTCAATGTCAAAGACTTAAAGAAAGAAAAAGAAAAATAAAAATAAAAATGGTGGATCAAGCCTCGATAGTCTATCCAACTCAATGTGGATCAATCCTCAACTGTTTGTCCAAAAATGTTCACAAGTAGAACTCATTGTCCACTATGCAAATGATACGCATGCTAATACAGGCTAGTAGAAAATTGGATGTCCACTAGGTGAGTCCCCAACGGGTGGCAAATGAGAGAATCATATTAGAATCACATACCATACCAAAGCTATACCTCCATAACTTCAATAAGGCACCACCAAAAAAACATGAACTTCAAGCTTCACAAGGCCTAACAAGCTGCGTTATTCTAAGCACTTATGAACAAAATACAAATACGTTAAGACAACATAAGATATAGTCAAAAATTTCAAAATGTTAATGCCAATGTATGCTCCCACTTTAAATAAATTGCTAACATCATGCTGTGAGCAATTACTTTAAAGTAGAAAATGATCAATGCTAACAATAAAGAGGACATGAGAGCTTATTGGGAAATCCCTATACCAAGTCATATGTTTCTAAATGAAGCTTGGTCATGAAGAGGGGTCTCCCGCAGAATGTAATGCTAAAGATAACATAGAAATAAAGTATGTCACCTATGAGCCAACTTAAGGCATGTTGTCCACATCCCAAGCTTGCTCTTATATATACGTGGAAGGCGGTCAACTAGCCAAAAGAGACAACTACAAGTGCCATACTAGGACAAGGCTACCTAACCCCTTTCCCCCCAAGGGAAAAAGGTGAGCCAAAAATGGATGATGATATGCTGCTCCTTGCAAAAAGGAAACATGATTGCATAAAGCCAAGTTTATACCCTAATGCATGGTAGTGAATATGCTATGATACTACAACTACCACATGACGAGGAGCAATGACTAATTACATATTAATTATAATGAGTAGACAAAGTATCAATTTTATGCATATCTAATGAGATATTCCCACATGTAGTATCTATTGGTTGAGGATGCACGAAAGTTAAGGTTGGATTAGAAGAATCTTTTGTGACAGTGTTCATATTGAGTGAAGGATTTTTCAATGCTTTTGTTTCTTTTGAAAGGAAATAACCAAGACCACTAGTTGTTTCTTGTGTGTTAGGATCTATGGGGACACATACACCTTGTTCTCTAGCACCACACCCTTTTCAACTAAAACCAAGTTGTTTCATAAGTTCATAACCTCTTCCATAAAGCTTTTTCATTTCTTTTGGATTCGATGGTTGTTCATAATCAACTTCATCAAAGTTTGTTGTGTATGTTGTATCTTTTCCTAAAGTGGTTGAAGTGGATTATTATTTTGATGGTTCTTCTAAATTTCTTGTTGACATTACTATTGGTTCTTTACCCTTTTCAAAATTTTATGTTATGATATTGGGTTTCCCATCAAATTTAGGTGTGAAATCTAACAATCCCCAATCATCTTCCATTAACTTTGTGACTTCAATATGATTTTCTTTTCATTCTTCTTGTACGAGTTCCACTTGTGTAGTTGGTGTCAATGTTGAAAGATGATTTGTCGTTCCTTTTTCAATTTGTAAACAATTGTAAGGCGCAAGATCAGTTTTTATAGTATAAACCTTGTCTTTCTAAACATACTTCATTATACGATGAAGGGTAGAAGGCTCTACACACATCTAATGAATCCATGGTCTTCCCAAAAGAAGATTATATGAAAAATATTGAGGCATAACATGGACAAGAGTTTTCAATGTGGCCTTTCCAACTATAATAGGTAATGTGATCACGCCAAGTGGTTATTTTTGTACATTATCAAACCCACAGATAGATAAGGAGTCTGGTTGTATTTGGATTTTGTCTACTTCAATATTGTCCAAAAGGTTTATGCTACACACGTTAAGGGCAGAGCCATTGCCAATAAGGGTTCTCTTTATCCCCTTCAGGCTATTAATAATAGCTATTATCATGAAATATTCATTTTATTTTTGCACTTCCAAAGGAGGAGCTCACTTTGGTGGAAAACAATGTCTATGTTCATTGCTTGAGTTAGGGATGCTATATCATTTCGATTTGCACTAGGGGAAACACAACTTGTTGCAATGAATTTTGAAGTATATTATGATAACTATGTGAGGCTTGAATAAGATCCCATAAGGATATCTTAGCAGGAGTGTTTTTAAGTTGTTCAACAAGGTCATACTCCTTTCCACTATGTAGAGGAAAACAAGGAGCACTAGGAAAAATAGGTTGAGGAAATGGTAATGAAGTAGGAATGGTTTGTGGTTGCCTATTGTTCCTTGTATTGTATGTGTGAGCAACATTATTGTAACTTGGTTGTTGTGAAATAGTGTTACTATCAAGTTTCCTTGTAGGTGGTTCTAGGATAAGCATAGGTTTATTTTGAACTCGAGGTTGATGTGAGGGTGGGTAGATGGTAAGAAGTGGCTCAAAATATCGCTTCAAGGGATATATAATGTGCACAACCTCAAAATATTTATCCTTATTAAATCATGATCTCATAGTGAAGGGGAGTCTAATTTCACTTCATCATCTTCATATAAGGAAGCCACATTACTATTTTTTGAAAGACATGCATCAATTCTATCATTCTCTTGCACCATGATATCTACCCTAGTAGGAGAGTATTTAGGAGAGGAGAAAATAAGATGTTGATTACATTCCATGGTTAGATTTTTTAAGATAGCTTCATCAAAAGTAAGAGCAACATCAAGAGAAGAACAACTATGATTTTCTTGCTTACCAATGATTGGATCCTTTCATCTAAATAGATCTTTCCAAATGGTAGGAGCATTAGGAAAGGGAGAAACAAGATTCTCATGACTCTCAATAAGTGTATCTTCTAACATCAATTTAAAAAATGCTTAGAAAGGTGTAAAATCTGGATTGGGACCCAAAACCCTAGGTGGGACCCATACGCCAAAAGTGGCGTATGAGTCCCAGGTCACCAAATTTGGGCCACACACTCCAAAATTACATGAATTATGATTGGATATTTATGTCGGGATTAATCTAAAAAACATGCATTAATTAAGGCTTGTGGATGCAATTTAAGGGCAATTAAAGCATAAAGAAGCCCAATTATTAAATAAAAACCTTAGAGAAGTGTGAAAGTGTGTTACAACAATTTACAACACCCTATAAAAGGTATGATTTAAGCACATTTTGGTTAAAAAGATGTTCATTAGGCTCATTTAATTAATAAAATCCTAGAAAAGTGTGAAAGTGAGTTACAAAACTTTACAACACCTTAGCAAGGTAAAATTTAAGTACATCTAGTTTACAAGGGCCCAAGACCTAATGTGAATGTGCCAAACACATTACAACACTAAATCAAGGCAACATTTAAGCCTAATTTAATCAAGAAGGACCCAAACAAGTGTGAAAATGTCATGGATGACATTTTTTGATGCTACAACTATTCCTTGAGACATAAAATGATTCAAAAGGTAAGCAACCTTTTAGTCACAATCAAATATAGAACCAAAGCTAGTGGACAACCTTGTCAAATGAACCTAAAATCCCAACAATACTATATTATTGACTATTGATAGTAATGCAAGTAGATTCATCTAAAAAAATGATACTAATTATAGATTGAATGTATCCAGGCCTAAATCTTATCGCATGTAACATTTCTAGGATAAAAGGCCATTCAATTTGGTTGTAAGCCTTAGAAAAATCAATTTTCATGACTAGATCATATTATTAAGAATGTTGTGAGCATTCCATACCATCTCAAAATTCAATTGTATTATCTAATATGTACTTACACTTGATGAAACTAATTTTCATAGACCTCACAATTTGAGGAAGGAGATGGTGCAACTTTAGAGCCAACGCTTTGATAATGATCTTATAAGAGACATTGAGTTTGAGGTAATGGGACTATATAGGTACATATATTATTTGAGTCTCTAGACTTGAGTATGAATTTGATATTTTCTTTATTAAGAAATCTTTCTAATAATTTAGAATGGAAGGCTTAAATAAGAATTTATGTAGGTATTTGTTGAAACAATCCTAAAGAGCCTTGTAAAATTCATAAAGGAAGTGATCTAGGTGGATATTTTTCACTAAAAATTTGATAGTTCCAAATGTTAGAGAAAACAACACCATATCAAAGAGCTCATTGAGACGATTCCAACGCTGCTTGAATCGCGTCAATCAGAGTTCATATGTGCAAGTTATGGCTGATCAAAGTTTCTGAGAACATGTTGACTGGGCAATATAGATGTTGATGTCAGCATGACATCAACATGATGATGTGGCAGGCTCAAAGGTGACACATGGTAGGTGATGACATCAACATGATGATATGGTAGGTAAAGTTGGTAGTTTGATGACATGGCACATGTAGCTGACATGGACCAATAAAATGGTGCCACATGGACCAATGGTTGGGTACCACGTGGCACTACTGCGTTGCTTTGGAAGGATGGACGGTTAATAGGTTTGTTGGGGAGGTTCAAACACACAACCTCCCCATTGCTATTTTTCAATCCCCACTGCTCGGTCACATGGGTTCCTCGGTATTATAATGTGCCCACTTCTATTTAAAGTGTTAACATTGCTATATTGGGGGGTCATGTGTTTGAACTGCCGACCTCCCACTTTGACTTCCTCTCTACCACCAATGCACTATGCATGACTTACGATAACCGTGGGTGATTCATTCTATTTAAATTTTAAGCTAAGCCTATATTAAACAAAAAAGAGGGCTGACAATTTGAACCGTCAACCTCCCAAATATAATGACTACTCTTTTTCCACTGCACCACACATAGTTTCCTTAATATAGAATGAGGAAAGGACAACTCACCTTTTTTATGTGTTAAACCATGAGGGCCGAAAAAGAGGGGCTCGGGTTTGAACCTGAGCCCTCCTCTATATATTGAAAAATTATTTACCATTCGAGCAGAGCCTGAAAGATGTTATTATGGTGTGCAAAATTTTATTTGAAGTTGTATTTTCTCATAGCCAGGGGTTTTTAAAGGATTTTGAAGCCTAATTCTTGTAATCAAGAAGGGGAAAATATTTGAAAACTTCTTTACTATGGAGAAGACTGTGTAAAGGCCTTAGCTACAAATTGAAAGGCGCCTTTTGATGTATTTAAGCATTGGAGCATTATAAAGGATCAAAAAATCTTTGGAGAGTGGCCCAAAGATATAGCCTAATTTTTGGGTGAACTCCATTACCAATTTGTGGTCTTTGGTCTTCTTTCTTTCTCTGTTCTTATTCATATTTCCAGTTTATTAAATATCTTTTAAAAGGCTTTTATTTAAGTTTAAGAAAAATTTTGTTTACCTAATTTAACATTCACTCAAACAACTATTGTCATAGATCTTTTTGGATCAAGTTGGTATTAGAGCCTTGTTTGACAAGTGTTTGCAGAAGTGGATGTTCCAAAGGTTAATTCGATCTAGAAGACAGTGAGGTGAAGGCACGCTTGTGATGACCGATCTTGATATTATAGTAAATGAAAAAAATTTGCACCACCAAAGATGGAAGAGATAGAAGCAAAAAAAAAAATACTCCGAGCTCGACAAGAGAGGTTTTCATCAAACCTTTCTCGACATGAAGGCTATGGTGGAAGTGCTCTATCAGGAGAGGAAAAAATGGAAGAAGCTTTTAAAGGAAGGTTCGTTGAAGCAATAAAAGTATGAGGACCATGAAGATTGAGAGGACAAAGGGAAAGGAGCAGGAGGTGATGATGAACCTCCAAAAACTCCTCCATCTCCATCTTCACCTTCTAATTCTATTTCTTTTGCTAGTCCTTTCAAAAGTGCACATAAGCCTATAACCAAGTTGGATGTAAAGTTTGAACTACCAAAATATTATGGAGAGTTGAATGTTGAGAAACTAGATGATTGGGTTCAACACGTAGAAGTATATTGTACAGTTCATTGAAGGTCTCTTACATGATGCTTCTAAAATCCAATTACCTACTCTTCGGTTAGGAAGAACCGCTCTCACTTGGTGGCCTGAGAGTAAAACTCAAGTAGAAATTGCTCGACATGGCAGTGTCAACTTAACTTGGATGGAGTTTAAATCTTCCCTCAAGAAGTAGTTTTATCCCTTACGCCATATGCAATAGTCAACTATGAACTAGAAAACTTTTAGGTAGGCTAAAGGTCAAATTTTTGAAGACTATACTCATGAATTTAGGAAGTGGGCTATTGCACTTAATGTCCCATTATACATCCAGGACACATTGCTCATGTATATAGGTGGTCTTCACTCTTACTTAAGACATACCATTTTGGTTTTGAATCCTAGTAATTTGGATGAAGTGTGTGTCTAGGCCACAAATTTGGAGTTGAGAGGTAAGAGTAATTTTGGACAATGACAATTTTTCCAAGAAGCCATCTAAGCCTAAAGGTAAACCAAAGGGAAAAGGAAAGGGGAAAAAGGAAACTACCATCAAGTAGGGTGATAAGCCCACATGCTCCCATTACAAGAAGGAGGGGCATGATGATGTCAAATGTTGGAATCTGCACATAGAACTAAGGCCGAAGAGATATGGAGGAAACAAAGGAAAACAAAAGACTGTTGTTGTAGTACAACAAGATCTTGGATCTGACTTCAAGGATGAGACAAAGATTGTCGTTGCTGGGATCCAAGGCAAAGAAAAAGGTATATCTCTTTCTACTAATACAAGTTTTACAAATGCAAGTACAAGTAAAGAATCTTCTCAACCTAAGATTAATAAGCATAGAAATGAGTTATTTCATATTCGAGTTGTAACGAAGCATACAAACATTGATACTTTGTTTGATACGATATCTCAAGTAAATTTAATATCTAAAGAAGTTGTAAAGAAACTCAACTTGGCTACAACACCTCATCCAAAGCCGTATCCACTTGGATAGGTTTGCAATGATGCACAATTACAAGTAACAAATCAATGTAAGTTAATATTTGCAATCACTGCAAACTTCATAGATGAGGTAGAAGTTGATGTAGTCCCTTTAGATATTTGTGGCATTGTAGTAAGGAATCCCTATCTTTATGATTGAAAATCAATATTTTATGGGGGAGAAAACAAATATCACCTTTTTAAGGATGGTAAAGAGTACATTGCACGTGCACATAAGACAAAGACTAATCTAGCATATATAGTAAAGACTAGATAGATGAAGAGGTTAGTCAATACCAATAAAAACTTTGTATTGATGATTGTAAAAGCCAAAGGGGATGAAAAATTTGAGGCATTCAAAGGGTGTGATCTAAAGAACAAATTTGAATTAGTCAAAGTATTTTCTGCCTATGATGATTTATTTTAGGAGCCCAATGGATTGCCACCAAAGAGAGAGTTACAACATGAAATCCAGTTACAATAGGATGTTCCTTTTCCAAATAGTGACATGTATCATTTATCAGTTTTGCATAATGAGAAAATTAAGAAGTAGGTTCAGGAGTTGGTTGAGAAAGGAGTTATTCACCCAAGTACCTCTCCTTGTTGTTCTCCAATTGTGTTGGTGCCAAAGGACACGATATGGAGAATGTGCATCGACTATAGAGCCCTGAACAAGATAACGGTAAATAACAAGTATCCTCTTCCTTGAATAGATGATTTACTTGATCAATTGAAACATGCAATTTATTTTACTAAATTGGAATTGCGTAGTGGATATCCTCAAATAAGAATTGTAGATAATGATATATGGAAAACTGCATTTAAGACAAAGCAAAGATTGTATGAGTGGTCGGTCATGCCCTTTGGGCTCTGCAATCACCAACTACCTTTATGAGAGTCATGAATGATGTCTTCCAACCATTCATAGATGATTTTTTCCTAGTTTATTTGCATGATATATTTGTATTTAGTCAAAATTGGGAAGAGCATGTAGAGAATGTGAGAAAAGTATTGGATGTATTGAGGAAAGAAAAATTATATGTAAAGATCTATCAAAATGCGAATTCACTAAGACATCACTAGTGTACTTAGGCTATATTGTAGGAGGAGGTCACTTGAAAGTGGATCTTGCAAAGGTCAAAGTCATTGTAAACTAGCCAAAGCCAAGTATAGTTACAAAATTCAGAAGTTTTCTAGGTACAATACAATATTGGAGGAAGTTCATAGCTAACTTCTCCTACACAGCATCTCCATTGCACACACTAACAAGTGTAAAGAAATATTTCTAGTGGGGAGGTCCACAACAAAAGATTCGATACTTTAAAGGAAAAGATAAGCATTGCACTAGTTTTGGCTCTACCAAATCTACAACAACCATTCAAAATTCAAATAGATGCTAGTGGGTTTTCCATGGGAGAAATACTCATGCAAGGAGGTAAACCTATTTTATTTCATTCTAAAACTTTCACAACTATGGTAAGTAACTATCCCACATATGATAAAGAACTGTATGCATTAGTACAAAGTGTAAAGAAGTGGAAACACTACCTAATGGGTGAGGAAACGATAATACACACAGATCATCAACCACTTCAATATTTGCACTCATAATCTAAATTACAACAAAGCAAGCATTTTAGGTGGATGCGTTTTCTACAAAAGATTCATTTGGTTATAAGGTATAAGAAAGGGGTTTAGAAAAAAGTAGTAGATATGTTCTTTAGGCTTCCTATAACAAATGCTACAATTATTCTTCAAAGTAGTTCAATGGCACATGAAAGTTATCAAGAACAATATGCTAAGGATAAAGACTTTAAGGATATATATGCAACTTTAATTCAAGGAAAACATGTAGAAGAGATAAACTACTGTGTTCAAGAAAAATTACTGTATCACTTAGGGAAGTTGTGTATTCCACAAGATGAATGAGCAAAGGTAATTAAAGAGAAGCACATACATCATTAATTGATGGATACTTTGGGGTAAGCAAAACAATGTCACAACTATAGAAATATTGTTGTTGGCCTCGTATGTAAGAAACCGTGTCTAAGTACATTAGAGGATGTGTAATGTGTACAAAAAGCGAGCCTAGCAATATGAAGTTGGGATTGTATACACCTCTACCTATACCATCCTGTCCATGGGAGAGTATCTCAAAGGATTTTGTCAGGGGACTACCAATGTCTTGGAAAGGGCATGATTATCTGTTTGTGGTAGTGGATAGGTTCAAAAAAATGTGTATTTTGATGCCTTGTAAAGAATAAGTCACAGATGAACTAATAACACACTTGTTCTTCCAATTCATATGGGTTCATTTTGGGCTTCCAACTTTTATTGTATCGGATTGAGATTTTTGATTCTTGGGGGAATTTTGGTCAACATTATGGGAGCTTATGGACACAAGATTAAAGAAGATCACAACATTCCATCCACAAACAAATGGAAAAAAAGAAGTAGTCAATAGAATAGTGGTTCATCTTCTCATAGGTTACTGTAGTAAGCATCCTATGTTGTGGGATGAAAGTTTACATTGTGTGCAGTATGCTTACAACCATGCAACACACTCTTCTACTCAGAGATCTCTTTTTGAAACTTGTTTTGGTTATTTTCCAAGGATACCTATGGATTTTTCTTTCAAGAAGGAAGATGCTAAAGATGGACATCTTGATGTAGACAAGGCCTTGAAGTTCATCCAAAAGATCCAAGTAGTCCATCAAGTAGTTGAAGCACAACTGAAGAAGAGCTAGGAAAAGTACAAAGCCCAACATGATAAGCATTGTGTTGATCACCAATTTCAGGTTGGTGATAGAGTTTCGTTACACATCAATAAGGAAAGAATGCAAGGTGAAGGTAAGAAGCTCAGACCAATCATGTATGGACCTTTCGAGATTCAAGAACAGATTGGTAAAAATGCTTTTCGCTTAAATTTACCTCCTTATATGCATATCTACTTAGTTGTTAATGTAGAGAATTCAAAATTGTATCAACCTCCTATGATACTGGATGAGGAGGCCGATGTTCAAATTTAGGTTATGTTGATGATCTATTACCTGAGTATATGAATGAGTTGCAAGATGTAATCCTAGACAAAAATGTCAGAACTTCATGAAGGGGTGTTGTTGAGTACCTTAGAGTGGGACTTAAGGGGATGAATCCTAGCAAAGAAAAATTAATGGAGGTTGGAAAAGTGAGGGAGCTTTATCTTCACTTAAACTTTATGTGTAATCAGGATTTTGGAGGTCCAAAAGCTCTCTAGTGGGGAGGATTGATCCGGGTGGATATTTTTCACCAAAAATTTGATAGTTCCAAATGCTAAAGAAAATGACACCATATCTAAGAGCTCATCGAGATGATTCCAACACCGCTTGAATCGTGTCAATTGGAGTCCATATGTGCAAGTTATGATCGATTAAAGTTTCGAAGAACATGTGAACTAGGGAGTATAGACGCTGACGTCAGCATGCCATCAACATGATGACATGGAAGGCTTGAAGGTGACATGTGGCAAGTGATGATATCAACATGATGACATGGTAGGTATATTTGCAAGTTTGATGACATGGCACAGCTAGCTGACGTGGACCAATGACATGGTGCAAAATGTCGGGATGCAGGTGAATGACATGATGCCACATGGACCAATGGTTGGGTGCCATGTGGCACTATTGTGTTTCTCTAGGAGGATGGGCAGTTAAAAGGTTTGTTGGGGAGGTTCGAACACAACCTCCCCATTGCTATTTTCAATCCCCACCGCTCAGTCACGTGGGTTCCTCAATATTATAATGTGCCCACTTCTATTTAAAGTGTTAACAATGATATATTGTGGGGTTAGGTGATTTGAACCATCAACCTCCCACTTTGACTTCCTCTCTACCACCAATGCGCCATGCATGATTTGCAGTAACTGTGGGCAATTCATTCTATTTAAATTTTAAGCTAAGCCTATATTAAGCAAAAAAGAGGCTAATGATTTGAACCATCGACCTCCCAAATATAACGACCACTCATTTTCCATTGTGCCACACATAGGTTCCTCAATATAGAATGAGGACAAATCACTTTTCTTATGTGTTAAGCCACGAGGGTTGAAAAAGAGGGCCTTGGGTTTGAACCTGAGACCTCCTGGGCTATATATTGCAAAATTCTTTACCATTCGAGCAGAACCCAAAAAATGCTATTATGGTGTATAAAATTTTATTTGAAGTTGTATTTTCTCACAGCCAGGGGTTTTTAAAGGCTTTTGAAGCCTAATTATTGTAATCAAGAGGGGGAAAATACTTGAAGACTTCTTTACCATGGAGAAGACTATGTAAAGGCCTTAGCTACAAATTGAAAGGTGACTTTGATGTATTTAAGCATTGGAGCATTATAAAGGATCAACAACTCATTGGAGAGTGGTCCGGAGATGTAGCCCAATTTTTGGGTGAACTCTGTTATCAAATTGTGGTCTTTTGTCATCTTTCTTTTTGTGTTCTTATTCATATTTCTAGTTTATTAAATATCTTTTAAAAGGATTTTATTTAAGTTAAGACAATTTCCATTTACCTAATTTAACACTCACTCAGGAAACTATTGTCATAGATCTTTTCAAATCAAGAGGTCATCACAACTAGGGGCTATGTCATTGACCATGGTATGAATCACTTAATTGAGATAAAAAATGGAGAGCAATTGGTTACAAAAAAATGTTGAGTGGAGGAAAGATGATGGGGAACAACCTTAAGGAATTCTTGTAAGGAAAGATCACATTCAAGAGAATTTTTCTATACTTTAAAACATTTCACATATTAATTGAAAAATACTAAAGGATATTAGGAAGCTCTTTAAGAGCATTCTACCTATCTTTGATCTGTTTAATACCATGTGAAGTATGACAAGCTATGAAATCCTAGAAAATAGGTTTAGAGGCTCAATCCCCAACCTTCTTCAAATGTAATATGGCTATTCTTTGAACACCTCCAGTAGAATTATTGTCATCAATTTCTTATGGTAAATAACTCTTTAATGCATGTAATTATTTTTATTTTATTTTTTCAAAGAGTTATTTTATGGTGTATAATTTAGTTTTGATTTGAGCAATTAGATAGTTATCAACAATTTTCTTATTAAAAGAAATATAATAACTCTATAAAATTACTAAACATATATAATTACTCTTTAAGTAGCTAAAATAAAATAATAATAGAAATATGTGTCGTGAATAATAACTCCTTAAGAAAATAAAAATAAAATAATTATTCATATAAAAGAAAAAGGTAATAACTTTGAGAAATTACTATACATAATTAATTTTAGTAAATTATTATAGTCATAAAATCATTTTATTAGTTCTACTTTAATAAATGAAACAGTAGATAATAATCCTAAAATAACTATATCACTAAATATGGTGTAAATAATTTCTTTAATTTTTTTTAATTTAGAAAAATAAAGTACATAATTTTATTAGTAAATTTTAATCATGGTGGACTACTCCCTTTAAATAAAGTAAAGAAAAAATATAAAATAGTGCATCAAACTCATAAATAGGGTGCATGATAAATAATATCAAGTTACTAGAACTTGGTGCTACATATAGCTAGACTTGGATCTAGGGGCAACATTCTTTCCTGCTAAAGTATTGGTTTCCCTCATTCAATCAAACTATGTTATATCTTTATTTCATACCTATTCGAGTTAGGCGACCTAACCTTCCATTATATGTCTAGCTGGATTCATGCTACAAAGCTATTGATAATATGGGTGTGTGCAAGAAGTTGAGTCCACTTTTTGGCCAAAAACTGGAAGTGTTTTCCCTGATTTTCAGTATTTGACACATTTGACCTTAAAATTTGAAGCACTTAGAGATGAAATCTTTAAAAAAGTCACTAATCATAAAATGTAGTGCTCGGAGTCTAGTTTCCAAATATGTAATTTATTTCAATACCCAGATTAAAATTTGAGTTTCAATAGGCATTTCAAAAAACCACTGCTTAAAAGTCATTTTTTTGTACCATACCATGCATCGTGTAACATCCATATTTTGACTTAAATTATCGTATTTTTCTAAATCCTTTTGAGAAAAGTTTTATGACTCATTGAACCTTGTTTTGATATTTTTTTGTAATTTTTATTGAATATTTTTTTTGTTAATTTTTATTAGGCAGATTTGTTGTTTTGAAAAATCGCCATGTACGACATGCATAAGATGACCTAAAACTTATCATTTTTTTGATTTTTTTTTTTTCAAATTGAAAAGAATTGTTTGAAGTTTGCTCGCAACTCGCTTTGTCAAATTTTTATGTTGATCAAAAGTTATTCAAATAGTAAAAACTCTGATATTTAAAGTTTATGGACCAATTTTATTAGAAATTAATTGAAAAATGCAAAAAATAATTCAATTGCAAAACAAATTATATATTTAGAATCTGCATTGTTTGATCTAAAATGGGTTTTCATTTTGTCAGAAAATTTTCAAAAAAAGGTCGTCAGCCATATGTCCAAAGTCGATATTTTGCTTTGACATTGTTAGGGCTTTCAATTTGCAGGTCAAACTAGGTTGAAGGCTTAGGTTCGGACTTCCAAAGCTATTCCGAACCTAAAACCTTGGCAAAAACCCGCCCACGATGCAAAACCAAATTCAAATTTCAAAAAACGGGATCCCGATTATAACACGGGATCCCGTTTAGTAATAAACGGATCCCGTGTTATAATCGGGATCCCGTTTTGTTTTCGACCGTTGAAAAAGTAACGGGATCCCGTTTATAACACGGGATCCCGTTACCTTCACAACGGCTCGCGGAGTGAATTTTAATAAACGGGATCCCGATTATGGAGCGGGATCCCGTTTATTAGTAAACGGGATCCCGTTTAGTAATCGGGATCCCGTTTTATTATAAACGGGATCGCGTTTTATAGACGGGATCCCGTTTTATATTATTTAAAAACACTGTTGACAATTACTGTCAACTCTGCAACTTTGCAACTTGACATGTACGGCCGAGAGCACTGAAAATCAATTATTTTTCATATGTTATTGTATTTACAGGTGGTCAATTTGATTTTTTGTTGATTTTATCAAAGGGAGCATCGTCTACACCATTTTTGAAGTGAAATTTGCAATATGGATTGAATTTTTCAAAGGAAGCATAAAGAGAACAATTTTTAAAGTGGAATTGTGGTAGTTTTCTATTTGTTTTGAGGAACACAAGAAGAAGAATTTTGGCGTAATAGGTATTCAACTTCCAATTTGGATTCAATATTTTGAAGTATTTCACTATTAACATTCATCTGTGCTTGAGAATTTTATAATTATGGGAGATAAATTTCGTAATAAGAGAAGAAAGACATTGACTCCTCAAGAAGTTGAAGCAAATAAAGAAAAAGAGAGACAAAGACAAAGAGAAAGAAGAATGAGAATAAAATCAATGAACGATGGTGGAGCAACCAATTCAACAACTATTGAAGATGAAAACATTGAAGATACCATAGTTGTACATGAAGCTAATTTGCAAGGAGTCAATTTGGAGAAGAATATGATTATACAAACAAGTCCTACTATGTCTTCAAATCCCTCTTTGAATGCTATGGAGAATGTTTCAATATACACAAATCCAGGTACGTCTTCAAATCCACATGTTAGTGACATGGTAAATTTGTTTGTAGAAGATTTACAAGAAGCTGGATATAATGATGTTGACATTGACTATATTCAAAGAAATGAAACTTTTATAGAATTTGTTGAAAACAAAAAAGAAAAATCTTTTGTTGCAAATGAAAATCAAAATGATCATTTTCTTGAAAATGAAAAAAAAACCTATATTTTTGATGAAAATGAAAATGAAAATGAAAACCGTTTTGTTGATGAAAATGAAAAAGAACCGTTTGTTAATGAAAATGAAGATGAAATGAAAATGAAAACCGTTTTGTTGATGAAAATGAAATGAAAAATGAAAACTGCTTTGTTGATGAAAATGAAGATGAAAATTAGAATGTGATGTTGAATTTAATGAAAATACTTTTTTAAAATTGGAAGTGGTGTTTAGATAATCTTCCTGATCAAATTTCTGAGGCAAATAAGAACGATGCGAACAGAATATAATCAATTTTTATCGAAATATTGCATTTCAATCTCAACTAATGATGTAATTGATGAGAATTAAAAAAATGAGGAAAGTAATGAAAAGGTTAGGCTTTATGTTAAACCAAAAAGAAAAGATCAATCATTAAAACATGTTATGTCTACTGTTGCTAGTGCCATTCAATCTATTGGGAAAAATAGTCAATCTAAAGATAAAAACGTAGCAAGAAGAGCTATAACTACTGCTATAGTTAATAAAACAACTTTGAATAAAAGAATGGTAAGTAATATTAGTGAAGTTTTAAAAATGTATCCTAAAACATTACTAAGAGCAGCAAAGAAGAGAAAGTAGAAAATGATCCTATCAATCATCGTCTGGAGTTTCATGACCTATCACCAAGGTCCTCGATATAAAATTGAGTGTTGGAAATTAAATCTTGATCAAAAATTTTGGCATGATACTAGGTTTACCCAATGCTAGAGATGTTTTAAAATTAAGGTGGGGTCCAAAGTTCATGATCCTCACCCAAAACACCTATTAGATACAACACAAACTGAATTTTGTAGCGATTTAGTGTTACCCGGTAATATTAAAATAAGTCAAAGGTCTTTTGAAAAATGTAAACCCTGGTATGTAAAAATTAATAAGCAACGAATATTTTGTTGTTGTAAAATACATGTTCAATTTCATTATTTTTATGATGTTTTCGATATATATCTTGTACCTTGCATTCTAACATGATTATACAGGATTGTGGTATTGATATGCCACCTGAATCAATAAGAGAGTTTATTTCAGGTTTGTTTTAGAAAATCAATGATAGATTATTTTATTTAAGTTCTTGTATTTCTCTCGACAATGCATTAACTACGTAAATATTTCATTTTTAAGAAATTGTTTTGCATGAAAGTTGATCATGATTTTGGACAACAATTATAGATGTCAAAAGATTTAGGAATGTTCAAGATTCTTTAAAAGATGGAAAATAGGAAAGGCTAGATTTAGTTACAGAAAAAGAAGGCATGCATTTAAGGAGTGAATTTAATAATAAATTGTACCAAAATATGTTATAGCACTCAACATGCTCGATGGCTTGATGTACACCTTATGATGTAGAAACACATTTCCAATTGGTGCTATACTTCGTTGGTTGATTTTGCGTAGAAATTATACCAATTCGCAAGAGGAAATTCGATCTCACATTATAATTCAAAGGTAAGTAGCTATGTTTGTCCATATTGTTTATAGACATGCAGATGATAGCACTGAGGATGATAGAAAGTTTTGAGGGAGTATCATTTTTATTTGAGTGACAATCGGTTACATTCATCAGAGTTTGTTCAATATTGTTTTAGTATATTTTATAGAAATTTAAAAGAAAGAGGAATCCATATGAAAGAACACCTCATATGGTCAGATAATTGTACGAGGCAGTTCAAAAATGCTAGAATGTTCTATTGGTTAAGTAGGTTCACAAGGAACTTAATGTCCAACATATATGGAGTTTTTTGAAGATGGGCATGGTAAAGGAGAACATGATGGAGCTAGTGGGTGTGTCAAAAGAATTCTTGCTAGAGAACAATTAAAATTCGAGGAT
>VDFB02197309.1:0-28174 GCA_007258455.2 Sequoia sempervirens
TTGCAGCTAAAAGAGACTTGCAAACTTGTTCTTACACAAAGTGAACTGACACTGAATAACAACTTGCAGCATTACAAGCTTGCAATTTGCTATCACAATAACCGTTGAAAATAAATAGGCAAGGCTGCCCTTATTTATACACAAGTAGAGGAGTAGGGAACCCTAAAATCTCCTTGCTTTTACAACTAAGACTTGCCAACATGCAAGTTTTATTTCTAGAAAAACAAGATAAACATCTAACCACCTATGAAAGCATAAAAACAGGGAAATGCCAATATTACAACTTGTTTTCTTTCTCTTCTTCAAATCATGGATAAGAATTGAGACAAAAATAGAAAGAAAGTTGGAAGGAAGCTTCTAGATGACTGCTGCTTTAAATCCCGCCCACAGTCACAAAAAAGCTGAGCTGTTTCTTGATTTTAAGTGGAGAGTGTTGCTGAAAATAGAATGTTGATCTGTCTTGAAAAAACAATTTCTCCAAAAAAGCTGGGACTTGGGTTTTGTAGAAAATTACGTTCTGGAGAAACCTAGATGCTCGAAAATTGAAAAAGCTAAATCCATCCTTAAAAAGGGGCCAAAAAGCAATTTCTAGAAGAGGAAAAAATTCTCAATGTTCAAGAGGATGAAAAAGCGGAGAGACCCATGTGATAAAAAAGGGAAAAAGCCAGGGTTACCCAGGGACGCGTCCCCCCCCCCCCAAAACCACCCGTCCCGGTTCCGGGGACGTACCGGGTACCAGGGGACGGCTAGGGGACGGGGACCGGCCCTTAAAACTGAAACGCCCCTGATCTGGGACTCTGGGCCGGATAGAATTCTTTTAGGGACGGGCTGAGCCAGCTCTCGATACCATCCCTGGACGGCCGTCCTCGCTTTTAAGCGCCCAAACTTAAAAAAAAAAGCAAAAAATTAAAAAATAAAACCCTGCCTATGTGGCATACGTGGGCCCCACCATGTTTTGCTCTCTTAAGAATGAAAGGAGGCCTCTAAAAGTTCATTATTTTCATTTTGTTTGTGTAGGGAGCCAAGGGTTTGAGAAGAAAAAAAATTGCAGCCATTGAAGGAGAAGGAGCAGCTGTTTGGAGGAGAGGAGGTTGAAAGAGTGTTGCTGGGAGTGAAAATCCATCAAAAAAGGTATGCATTTTCTTTCACCATTCTTTTTTTTTCATTTTTTTTGCAAAATATGAAGTTTGCATAGTCTGATTTTTTTTTATTTTGTTCATTTTCAGTCAACACTTGCATTCTAAAAACAAAAAATATGAGCAACAGTGAAGGTGGGAGTGATAGTGAAGTTGAAATGCAAGCTAGAAGGCAAACTAGAGAGCAAATAAGAATAACCCCTACCCAACACCATCATTCATCAACCAATTCCAAAACTATGAAGGACTATGCCAAACACCCAAAAAAAAAAAAAAAACCATTCCTTCAATTTGTGACAGCCATGGGTGAAAGACAAAAAAATTCAGGGGGGAGTAGGGTTTGGTTGTGCCATGTTTGTGAAAAGGAGTTTAGGGGCAGCTACACTAGAGTTAGGTCTCATTTTTTGGGTGAGGTGGGCCATGGAGTTAGAACGTGTCCTGCATTGACAGATGCACTATTTGTAGAGTGCCAAACAATTCAAATGGAGTGTGATGGTGGGGTTCAAACTGGGTCTCCTTCTTTCCCAAGTTCACAATCGTCTATGCCTACTCCTACTCCTAGTCCTTCCACAGTTGGTAGTACTGTTATCTTAAGAGGAAAGAGGAAGGTGATTGGTGGTGATAAGGGAGCCTCAGTTGAGTCCATGTTTCAAAACCAAGCACGAGAAACCTGTGAATCCTCCATTGCCAAATTCTTTTTTGCCCATGCCATTCCATTTCATGTGGCCCGTTCCTCTTATTTCAAACAAATGGTGAAAGACTTAGTCACTGTTGGTCCTTCATTTGCACCCCCTGGAGATCATAAGCTACGCACCACCCTCCTAGACAAAGAGTACTCCAAAGTTAATGTGTTAATGGAGGAGATGAGGCAAACATGGATGAGGACGGGGTGCTCTATAGTGATGGATGGGTGGACTGATTGTAGACGTCGGCCACTCATCAATGTCATAGTCACATGCCCTGCTGGTTCTTATTTTCTTCGAGCCGTAGATTGTTCAGGAAAACGTAAGGATGCTGACTTCCAATTTTCCATTTTGAGAGATGCCATAGAGGAGGTTGGGGCTGCAAATGTGGTGCAGGTGATCACCGATTCAGCACGTGTGTGCAAATCGGCTGGATTGATGGTGGAGGGTACTTACAGGCATATATTTTGGACCCCATGTTGTGTTCATGCATTGAACAATGCATTGAAAGACATAGGGAAGATGGATTGGGTGAAGAAAACGGTGGCAGAAGCTAGAGAAATTCAAATGTTCATTTGCAACCACCACACCTCACTTGCTCTTTTCAGGACATTTTCAAAGAAGGAGTTTCTCAAACCTATTGATACAAGGTATGCCATTTACTTCATTTTGTTTCACTTTCAATTTGTATTCATAATCTGATTTTGTTTTAAATTTTTATTTTTTAATGAATCATTGAATTAATGAATGTAGATATGCCACCTACTTCATCCTATTGGAGAGGATGCTTGAGGTGCATGAGCCTCTACAACTACTGATGGTCAATGCTGAGTGGACTAGATGGCCTAATGCAAGTTCCACTCAAGGAAAGAGCATCAAGCAAAAGATCCTCGATGATGATTGGTGGGCCAATGTGAGGTAAGACATATTAGATGGCTGATTTTCATATTAAATTTCTGATTTTAATATTTTAATTTTATTGTCCAATGTTCCAACTTTTGAAGTTTCTAACATGTCAAATAACTTGTCAACTAATTATTTTGAACTTTTTGTTTGCATTTTGCAGATATATTTGCTCCTTTATCTCGCCCATTGTAGATGTCATTAGATATGCTGATACAGACTCTCCTAGTCTTGGAGAGATATATGAGACATTTGACACTATGCTTGGGAAGATCAGGCAAGTTATTTTGGCAAAGGACCCCACTTTGGATTTATATGAGCAACACATTAGGCCCATTGTGACGCGGAGGTGGAATACAATGAACACCCCGCTTCATATGGCTGCCTTTGCTCTAAATCCAAAATGGTATGCACCAAGGGATGGTAGGGTGCCTCCATGTGATGATCCTGAGGTTTTAGATGGGTTCACAAAGGCCATTGAAAAGATTTATCCAGCCGAGCAAGCTTCAATACTTCGGTCACAATTTCTAGACTTTGCTAATCTTAATGGCCCAAACTTGAGCAAACCACAGGCGAGGTTGGATAGAGCTATATTAGCTCAAGGGAACCCTATTGGATGGTGGACCTATCATGGGAGAGATACACCACAGTTGAAGATACTTGCCACTCGCCTTCTTGCACAGGTTGCTAGTTCCTCTGCTGCAGAGAGGAATTGGTCTACATATGGCTTTATCCACTCTGTCAAGAGGAATAGACTTACCTCTAGACGAGCAGAGAAGCTAGTGGCTGTTCATAGTGCTCTTCGGCTTCAGGATCGACAGACTCCAGAGTATCGACAGACTCCAGCTCTACGGTGGGATATTGATCCCGAGGACGCGGCTCAGATAGATGAGGAGGAGACAGCTGAGGGCTTGGTTGGGGTCCCATTGGCTGAGGAGGAGCATTATGGTGGCAGTGACTCAGAGGATGACTCTGATTTTGATGCAGTTATGAGAGATGATTAGGGGCAGCAGTGCTCTTTGTTTATTTTGTAAATTTGTATTCATTATTGACATACGATATTGTATTTTGATTTTCATAGCAAACTAAAACTTTAAAACTATATGGCAGCAATGTAGCCTTTGGGCATTTTGATATAAGTTTATAAATTATAACTTGGAGGTTGTTTCATGATTCGTGTATGTTAAGTTTGAATGCGTATTGAGTATTGGCATAATGTTGAACACAAATGTTATATGTTAATGTTCTATAATGTGTATTATGCATGCCTTATTCATGTTATGTATTGAATATTTAAAATTTCCCTATATTTTTTAAAATTTCCCTATATTTTTGTATAGCCGTCCCCTGCCGTCCCTAATTTTGGCCTCAAAAATCGGAAACTTGGGGACTCGTCCCGCCGTCCCCTGCCGTCCCCGTCCCGGAAACTTGGGGTAACCTTGGAAAAAGCTAAGTGGTTGCTTTGAAAAAGCAACGCCCTAGAAGTTTGGAGCACGAAAAAGCATTCCTGCTTGCTCACTGATCTCAAAGCCACGAAGAACACCGAAAAAGCACGTTATTTGAGTCTTCAAATCTTCGTTGAGAGAAAAAGGAAAATCTTCTTGCTCTAGACGCCAACCTGCAAAAAGACGTCTTAAATAAGTTGAGGTTTGAGAAAATCTGCTTTCTTTTTGCTTTAAAACTTCCAAAGTCTACCCTGAGCTTGTGCATCGAACTTGGATGACTTCTGATGTTGAAAGATGAAAACTTTGAAAAAAAATTCGAAGGCATTGAGCCTTGGGTGCCCTTCTTCTCTTGGGGCACTTTTCTTTAGTAGACTTAGCCAATTTTCTAACATTTTCAACTTTTTGTTTGATTTTGACCTCCGTTTGATCTTGATTTTCGAGAGCTTGGTGAATCTTGTGAGCTGACGGAATGATCCATCGTGGAGGTTGATCAAATCTGAAGAGATTGCTTGAAGACTATAATTGCTAATTTCAACTTTTAGGCTCTCAAATTCTTAGGCGCCTTTGGCTACTTGGGGCACCCAAGTCTTCCAGACTTAACCATTTTTCTTGTTCATCTTTAAATTGCCTTCTATCTTTTAGATGAATCTGCAATTCCGAGAGCTCAGGAGGTCTGATGATCTGGTTGTCTATTCTGCCGAATAGCTTGGCTGAGTCTGAGAAGATTGTTTTGGAGACAACTTTTGATAAAAACTTCATCTTGATCCTCAAAATGTTGGGCGTCCCTAGCTACCTAGGGCGCCTATGAACACCAATGTTAGCCATTTTTCAATATTTTTCAAGTTCTTGCTTGTTTCCCTTGATTTTCTGATGAATTTGCAATGTTGGATGATCCGGGAGTCTGACGAACTGATGGCTGGACTTGCTAGATAGCTCGGAGGATTCTGAAGGGGGTGCTCTGGGTGCAACGTCACCTGAAAAGTTGGTTTAGGCCCTCAAAAGGAGAATAGACCCACTAGGGCAAAACTAATCGTTTGATGATTTTGACTGCACCAGCCTGATGAGGAAGTATTTTTGACCAATCAAAATCATTTTGAACCCTAGAAGCCAAACTTTCTATTTTTAGAAACTTTTGCTAGCATTTGTTTCAAAAGAAACCCAGAAAAAGTTACTATTTTTCGAAAGTTTCTAAAAAATAGCAATTTTTATAAAAAGTAGGGCCGAAAAACTGAGATCTGGGTTTTGTAGACTTAGTCGCTCTGAACAGACCCAGATCATTAGATTTTGAAAATTTCAAGTTTTTGGCCCTCATGCAAAACATGCAAACCCCAATTTTGACCTTTTTTAACAATTTCGACAAGACTTTTACTCATTTCTTCAAAATGCCTAAGTGTAGCAAAAATTTTAATTTGGGGTACAACACAAACAATGTCAATAGAAGCTTTGGGAATTTGTTAAGATGCTTGACTAGGAAGAAGCCAAATCAATGGGACTTAATATTGACACAAGCTGAATTTGTTTACAACCAATCAGTCAATAGGAGTATAGCTACGAGTCCTTTTCAAAATTTGGATGGCTACATCTCAAGAAGGGTAGATGAACTAAGGAATATTGCAGATTTTGGAAGGCAAACTACTATGGTGGAGGATTTTTCTGAATACCTACAGGAGCTACATAATTAAGAAGGAACTTGGAGAAGGATACAGTGAAATACAAACCACATGCTGATATCAAAAGGAAAGAGCCGGAATTTCAAGTTGGAGATCTTGTTTTAGCTTGTTTGTAGGAGATATTTCCTCAAAGAACTTATAAGTTGTTAAAATGGAAAAAAGTTGGACCATGAAAAGTATTATGAAAATTTACATCAAACGCATAAGAGATTGAACTACTAGGAGTTGGCATTTCTTCAATTTTCAATGTTGTTGATTTATACCATTACAATGAGGGACAAACAAGTGAAGAAGAAGAGATGGTTTTAGATTAACCAACAAAAGAATGGATACAATAGTTACTAAAGAATGAACAGAATTAGATTGAGGCAATGATGGACTCCCCAAGTGATTAAGAAGACGGGGAGAAGAGAATAGAAAAAATATATGATGAAACAAAAAAACAAAACAGTAGATGAAGCAACTTGTATGAGTGAATCTAGGTTGCTAAACATGGAATTTCCATTTCAAATTTTGTAAACTATTCATGAACTTCAAGCTCACAGCACATTTCCTCTTATCCAATGTGTCTAGTGTAGGAGTATTTGGTTTCATGGGCAATCTTGTATCACCAAAAACATGTGGTTTATGTTTTCAATTTTCTACATTAGTTGTGTATGTTTATTATCTTGTTGTCCATTGTCAACTTGCTTGCCTTGAGAGTTCTTTACGAAGGTTGTGGGTTCTTACATCTCACAAACCATCAGTGACAGCATTTAAATCATTATCATGTTCCTTTAGATCCAAACCAAAATGTTGGACAGTCTTTGTTGCATATGGGATTCTATAGCAAAGGCAACAGGAGTTGTTTGTTGTTATCAAGTTATTGTGTATGATGCCACAGAAGCTATGTAAGCAGTTTAAAATGTTATGCTTTGATGACTTCACCTTTTGCCTCATAGGGAATATGTTGCATGAGGAGCCACTTTAAATGTTAAACCTGAGTTGGATACTGGTTAAGAAATGACGTGCATTGTTGTTGCCCATGTGAATACAAGACAAATCTATTGAAATGTGAGACTTAAAACTGCTAGTTGCTACTTTTTCCTAAACAAAAAGAATTTTGTCCTTTTCTATTCTTGGTTGTGATGAGTTGGCCTTTTCTCAAGCACCTACCGTTGATTCAGCAATTCAATTGATTTGCAAAGATTTGTTTTGGCAATTTGTTGCAGATTTCTTTACTTTTAGTAGTGGATTTTGGTTCATGATGTTTTGGCAAGCTTACAACTTCTTAGCTGCGACCTTTCACACTCCCTTGGCTTTATGATGTTTGATTCAATGATATTTGATAAACATATTCCTGGTGTTCCCCTTTAGCCATGAGGGTTCTTAGCATTTCTTCTTGGCCGTTCAATTTCTTCATGACCATTTTTTTCTTTGTTAAGGCCACATGGGTAATCTTGCATGGTGGTGACAAAAACTATTAGAAATTCCAATGGTTTCTTGGCTGTGTCAGATGGAGAAGAGGTTCAATGCTTCAAGTAGAGACAATCAGGAAGGAAAAGAAGCATGATGAGGAGATAGAACAAAAAATATGTAGGAAAGAAGGAATAGTAAAAAAAATGGAGCACAAAATTTTTATATAGTGTGAACAAGAAAGATGTAGAACCAAATTAATTAGTTAAGTAATTGGTTTTAGTTAACTAATGGTTGTTGGCCCCACAGCTGCCATTGCACCAAAAGATCGACTTGTTAATGCCCAATACAACTGACAAAGTTAACAAATCCACAAGAGGCAGTTAGTCCATGTCACGAATCCAAAGGGAAACACTGATCATTTGCCAACAATCTCCCCCTCAACGCAAGCCAAGGGGATTTGAACCTGGCACCTTTGGCTCTGATACCAATTGTTGGCCCCACAATTGCCATTGCACCAAAAGATCAACCTGTTAATGCCCAATACAACTGCCAGAGTTAACAGATCCACGGGAGGTGATTAGTCCATGTTACGAATCCTGAGGGGAGCGCTGACCATTTGCCAACAATGGCTTGAGGTGGAATTTGGAAGAAATAAATAAATAGTTTGTATTTATTTAATTTTTGGATAGGAATATGAAAGGTGAACTTAATTAAATAATTGTGAATTTATTTAATTAAGGGTGGACTATAAAGAGAAGGGGAATAAATGATAAATTAATTAAATAAATGATTTGAATTTATTTAATTAATACTAGAAGGGTGTAATATCCCCACTAGGATTTTCCCTAAAATTTCTGATTTATACCTGTAATGTCCCCATTTTCAGGTTCCCTTGTAGTGTAGTTGGCATTGACAAGGATGTTTGTCAACGTGATCATAGGAGTTATTTGATGATTCCAATGAGCTCAAGAGATCTGGAGGACCCATATGCCACTTTTTGGGGTATTTTTTGACTTTTGGTGTGTTCTCAAAGATTCTTGGAGAGGGCTTATATTTATAGTAAGTCACCCGATTGGCTCCGATTATCATTATTCTTCATCAGGATCACTCCAGTGCAGTCAATTTCTGATTTCGATGCATTCCGACAGTTTCCATAAAATGGGTGCATTAATGGCTTTATTTTAATTAGTTTATTAAGGTTGCTAAGTATTATTTAAAATATTTTAAAAGCACCTTAGTGTTATAGCTCATCGAAACTAGGATGAAATGTTTTAAATCATGGATGCATAAAATTTAAAAATAGGGGCCAAGCGTGTCAAATTGTGATTATTTTAATTAAAAGGTCCTTTTCAAAGCTAAAATGGAGTTTTAATTAAAAATGACTTTATAATTAAGGAGTTATAAGGGGGTTTTAAATGATATTTTATATCATAAAGTTGGTCGCCCAACTTATGGGAGATATAAGGGGTTAAAAAGTAAATTAAATAATATTAAATAAAGAGAGCAATTTGGGGAGTGGAAATTGAGGAGGAATATACAAATCTTATTGGAGCTCATTCATCCATTCATATCTTGGAGAAGAAATTGATAAGGGTTTTGCAAGTTGGACTGGAGAGTTTGGAAATACTCAGCTTCATTGAGGACAAAAACCCTCGTGAGGAACATTACGCTACAAGAGTGAAAGATCTCCCAAGGCTACTTGCGAATAGCTCCATTGAGGGGTTGTCAATTGCATTTCAACGACTTTCAGGAAGAGTTTTGAAAATCAAGGATTGAAGGGATTATCAGGGAATTGAAATAATCTAATTATAATTCTCAGATTATAATTCTCAGAGTAAGGCATTTTTAAAGGTTTGTGAAGGAATAGCAAAGTTGATCTCTCATACGAAGTTGCCAGGCAAGACATGGACGCCCAAGCTTGAGATAAGTTCTTGATTACATTTATTAGTGTCCTGTGTTGGCGTGACATATTGTTTGAGGGTGGCAGATTTCCAGTTGCTGGCCATGGAAATCAGATTAGTGAAAGGTGGCAGAAATTCATTCTTTGGGCGTAAGGTTGAGTGCATACCCTTGGTCGTAATTTACATCTGCAAATGTGCGAGGAAGTGTGAGCTTTGAGCAAGAAAGGGGTCATGGGATATTAAACCCTTGTGTAATGCCATTCAACTCTTGTAGCAGCTATTTGGGGTGGAGTGTGGGGTTTATCGCTGCTGGTAGAAGGTCCTAGAAGTGGCATCTAGGCTGAATGATAGCTAGGGAGGAGTTGTGGTCACTTTAGAAGGGGTGACGCTTAGTTTGCAATGTTGTTTGCTGTCCATGCTCATTCCTATAGACTCTAAGTGGCGCCCTGTGTATTCTTCAATAGTCACAAGAGTTGCATTTGGTGAACCTATAGCACTTTGATCTATGAAGGACAACTTCTAGGTCTGAAAACATTATGCCATTGAATATTGTATTGCTTCAACCATTTTAAATGTACTGAGGATCCGCACAAAATTTGCCACCCGTCACAGGAAAATAACAAAACCAACAAAACAACCAAACACAAAATAAAACCAAAATTGCAAAAGCAAAGCTACACGATGCCCCTACATCAAGCTCCCCAGGAGACAAAACATGTGCTCCCGCACATGAGGGCATCAACCAGAAATAATTTCTTTGTTCTTTTCTTCCACATCTTCCAACATTGCTCTAGAACAACTGCCATGTTTTCAAGTTGTTTTCATTTATTTGCATTTTTCTTTTTGTATCTTTCCCTTCTCATGTCTTTGTCATCAAAAAGCCTCCGCAATTCCATCTCACATTCCAATATCTCATTGTCACTATTCAGATCCACATCTTTATCATTTTCTTCTTTAAAATTCTTTCCTTCAACAATCTCCTTCCAAAATTCAAAAGTACCAATATCAAAATCAACTTGTTTACCTTCCACATTGTATGTACTCTCTGTTAGAAATATTGTCATTGATGTCAAAGGTACAAAGACGAAGTTTGCTATCATTAATGTCAAAGGAAGAATGAGGAAATTGTTGGATATTGTCATCGATGAGTTAAAGTAAAGTGAGAAGATTAAGCATGACTGAAGATAACATATTTAAAGAACAAAACATGATTATCAACAGCATTTCCTAAAACCATAGTTTACATACTCGGAATCGGAGAGTACTTGGCAAGCCCTAAATTTTTGACTCAGTAAATACTAGCCAACTTAAAAAGTAGCAAAATTTCTTATTAAAAAAAATACAATAATTATTAACTATTAATTATAATAATTTTATATATGTATTTAATAGTTTTGTTAAAGAATATAATATATAATAATAATAAGTAGTATAATTATATTATTTATAATTTATTTTTTATTATATAAAAATTTAAAATATACATTATATATTAATTATGCAAATATATACTTAACTAGTGATGTCGTAATGTTAAAACCTAAATGTGCTCATTTGTATTATATAAAAAATATAATAATTATTAACTATTAATTAAATAATTGTATATATGTATTTAATAGTTTTGTTAAAGTATATAATATATAATATTAGTAAATGATATAATTATATTATTTATAATTGTTGATGTGGGTTTTGTGACCATACCAAACAGCAGAACAAAATAGTTTGGGCTACTCTGTTCTCTCTTGATCAAAGTATTCCGTGTGGTAAGATTGCGAGAGAGTTCACACGTTCAACTCCAAGGTTCCTTAAGTGCGAATAGACCCAGTTTGGTTGATGTGTATTGCTGTGTTCGTACGAGGGGACTTACATAATTTTTCAGATTTTTCACAGTTAGTGTAAGGAGCCCTGCTAAATGTGGCTAAATTTTTTTCTGATTTCCTGTACTTGTTTGTTTATTAAACACCTGCCCTGCAAGTTACTCTGACTGGTGTAGTTTCCAGAACATAACCTTCTCTTAATTTGGGGTGTTTTGGTGTCTCATACATTTGGTTTGAAGGGAGTTCATGGGTGTATTGGCACTGATGTTTAAACACCCCGGTAGAGTGTCTTGTTTTATAATGGTTTGTTGGTCATAAGATACAGTCATTGCATATTAATGTTCCCATTCAAGAAATTACACAAATGACATATAACAGAATTCTATGCATCATATTTTCTACAATATCTTTAAGCAGAGACATGTTTCAATACAGATATGAGAAGCCAGGGCTGAGATAGTTCGTGTAAGACTCCTTAACTCCCAAACATTACTCACGTATTTGATTACATACTTTGCAGCAAACTGGCCAACTAGTATGACTGCAACATATAACAAGGACTGATCATAGTGACATAGCTCGCATGAGTGCCATTACAATGTGTATTTTGCTGGTATGACAGTAAACTAATGACAGGTCATTGCAACCACAATCTGCTTTAAGGTGATGATACAGTAATGTCTGTGGAATGATTTAAAGGTGCAAGACTACATTGTTATTTCCACCCAGCAGCTTGACTAACAAAATGACAGCATCCACAATGATTTATATTGCTTCCTGAACATATACAGCAGAATTAAGAGGGCTTGTAGCAGACTGATGATATGGGTATTGAGTGAGGTCTACATCAAGCTTGACATCAGGCCATATTCGAAACTATTACCACATAGACATTTGCCCATCTATCCACTAAACAGAAATCACGCAGAGAAAGCTTCAAACATTACCAGAAATGGGGCAAATAGGAAATGGTAAATAACTGTTGACCCGACCTGGAGATGGCCTCAGTATTTTGTTGCAGCGCCCAGACAACTATGAAGAGCCACGAATCCCTTCCTCGGACTCACGTTTCGATCTGCACCAGCTACTCGACCTTCCTACTGTCCACGTTTTGTTCCCAGCGACTCATACACAGAATGGGTAGCTCGAACGCCTCTTTCGCAATGTCCTCAGTCCCAAAACAAAACTCAAGGGCCCTGATGTTGCTACGCCCAGCTCCAGACAAAACTCGAATAAAAAGTTGAAGCGCCCAGCAACAGATGAACACACGCGATTTCCACAACAACCAAATCGAACCTGAACACGAGTTTCTTCACCACAATGGCGCGATTCCAAGCTAGGGGTGATATCTCACACCCGAAACATGGACGAAGAGGGTCTTCAAACCCTGAACCAGGAGCTCTCTTCCCGTCAGGAATACAAGTCTATTTTTCCAAGCTGAAAAAGGGGTGCGAATGAAGTCTCCTTTTTTTTCTTTTGTATTTCCTCATAACCTAAAAGTGGCGAATCCCTTCTTCCTCAAAAGGCCCAATAAAAATAAATCATTTCCACTTGAATTTGCTACATCCAAAAATTAAAGTGACTTGCTAAAATTCCCACTTAAGAAATATTTCCTTATGTCCTTTTTTAATATTCCAAATAGTCACTTTAACTTGACTATTAATTATTTAATATGCCCCTTTTTTTTATAAAAATTTAAGACTTAGGCAAAATTAAATAATTAAGTCACTTCGTCGAAAACTTGGGGATATTACAGTCCTCCCTTCCCGAATATTGCTTGTCCTCAAGCAATCCACAACAACAAACAATATGTGCCTGTCCACCAACCGCCTGGATCCCAAATGATGCTGGAAAGAATTCTAACCAACAACCCCTGTATACAGTTGTAACTCTTGACACGGTCAAGCTCGGCCATTTTGTGAAACCAACTGCCCAACAAGTAAACTATTGGATCCCAAACCTGCAATTCACCTATATATAAATTGTGCATAGGGATCCCTACCATCTGCTGAATAGTGAACTCTGTCATTCCCAAACTGCGATGATGAACCTTACGCAAACATACAATCCATACACAAACTCAGAGTCCCTTAATCTCAACACCAACCGACTTCCGCTGCACCACTCTGATAACCCCACGAATCCAATCAAATAGAGTCTCAAACTCCTGTTGCTGGAAACATCCAACTGGGGAAAAGAAAGTGAGAGTCCTATCAAACTTGGACTCACCATCTGAAATCTGAAGCATGCCATACCAAGGTGAATCCGCACATCCCTTATTAAACCCATATCTCTGTGTCATCAATATCATCATCAAATCCTGTACATGTGAGCTGAACGGACACTGGTGAGCACACCTCATAATGCAACTGAAGTGAAACTCTCCTGCTTGTGCGGATGGAATACCAGAGTAGTCATGCGTATCCCATCTAGTATTGTTGTCATCAGAAGAAGGATCACAACTCACAATTGGAGGAGCTGGTTCTTCAGGATTAAGAAGGGTATCCTCATGAATGTCAACAACGTCCTGAGAAGAAGTTGGATCAAAACCAAAATCCAACGTGCAAGTCCTAGGGAAGCCCACCTTCTTCTGATAAAACTGACCAGTGTCAATCTCCAAGGCACCGTAGTGGAGCCAGTTGCTTAAACCTCCCATGCACACATAGGTCAACTCACTAGACCACCAAATACCGTTGTTGTAACTCATGCCAGCAACAAAAATGAAATCATAGCTGGCAACACACCCATACACACTGGAGAAATCCATCAAATATTCAATGCCCATCAAATAGACATGCCTCCACATACTCCCAAGTAACTGAATAGCTAGAGGGGTAGCATAGATGTCACTAACACTCATCAAAGACGGCTCTTGAGTAGTTGGCCCACTAGGAGTGTCCTCCACCAATTCATTATCATCCTCAAGAAAACACTCAACAACAACTAAATTTTCAGAATTAGTCAACCTTTGATCATCATCATCTAGAGGATGGTGCATATCGTGAATATGTTGAAAATAGGGCTTGGTTTGTTGAGCCAACAACTTGGTTTGCTTTGCCCTCTCTAGCCAACCATCATTCAAAGTTTGGGACTGCTCTAAATCAGCTGCTCCAAGGTGTTTAAATTCAGTCGTGAGGTGAGATGCGTCATATAAATTACCATGACCTATACATGCTTCTTGAGTGCCAACCAAGGTAGAAACAATGTCACTCCTTTTCCAACGGTTAGAAGCTGCAATATAATTAGGAAGCGAAAATATATCCCTGCTGTTCAAAATCAGAAGTTTAGGACTGAATTCTCCATCCTTATCCATGCCTTTGAAGTCATTAATGTGAGAGCAAATAAACATGCTCTTAACACTGTTAACATCAGTTGAAACCAATGCCTCTGTTTGTTCAATGACCAAGTATCCTCCACTAGAAATGTTTACTCTTTTGCATAGCAGATTGTCAATCTCAGTTTCCCCACCAAACTCATCGAAAATTAAATTCTTTCCTGAATATAGCTCAACTCTGCTGACAAGACTAGGAGCAAACTCTTGCAAATAACTAGTTACCTCATGGTAGGTATGTGAAGAATCAACTACCATTCTTTGGACCTCATCATTAAAATAATCTTGTACAACAGAAAGGGCTTGGCCCATAGCCCTATGTAATATTACTGGGACTGCACCTTCAACACCCTCTTTTGCAGCTAGGCTCGCAGATTTTGCACATGTGACTATCTCTTTCCAGGTTTCCATCAACCCTGTGAAATCTTTAAGAAGTTCCTCATAACAGTGACCAGCAGCAACTGTCCTTACAATCAAACCACACTTTTTACATGTGAGTCCCTCCCCTTTCTTGAGCACATTATTCACACTTTTTACATGATCATCACAGAAGCAAATCTTGCAACGTAAACATGTATATATCCCAAGTCGGTTGCAAGACAGACAATGGAAAGTCTCACTCTCAAGCTGTTGGCAGGAAGCTTGATGCTCAAATTGATCATCCTCACATAACCACTGATCACATGAAAAACATCGGAACATTCTTCCACCATGCTCCCACACAGTCCTCTCACATTCAATGCATGTTGCATCAGTTAGTGGGCATGTACAGCAATGAGTTGTGAGGCAACGTTTTGAATGGCACAAGAATGCTTCACAAAAATCACATATACAACCCACCATGTTCATTCCTGGAAATATAATATTGGGAAATTCTGTTCTTGGAATATGCTGTCCAGTTTTTGATAAAGGTATATGCCACCCAGCCAACTTTGTGTTCCCAAGCTCAATAGGTGAATGATCTTGTTTAAATACTCCATTATCACATAATGTCACTGGCTCTGAAATGTTTCCATATGATAAACCTGTTGAGATTGGAACTGTTTCATCCCTGATATGAATGTCTGTATTAATGGAATGCAACATTGAATCGTTCCTTGATTTGCAGTTGCTATTAAAATAACTAGGCCTCCCATGAATATATGGCCTTTCCAAGGCCTCTCTTCCAGGGAAAGGAACAGTTCGCCCAGTAAAATGAGTACTATCCTTGGATTGTGATGTAGAAAATAGATAGGGAAGAGATGCTGACTGCTCAAATTGAGAATTGTGTTGACCAACTTGGCTAAAATTCCCATATGTCAGTTGCTGTGATAATGATGGTCCAAGTAATGTTAAACAATGCCCGGACACTGATTGCAATGATCTTGCCTGCTTCCAATCCACAGGGATTCCTGTGTGAGCCCAAGACATGTCCTTATCAGAAGGCAAAGACAAATTATTTGAGCCCACAACTATGGCACCATCTCCAATTCTTTGAGAGGGATGCTTCAATTGCAAATGCTCATTTTCAAGGCATTTGTTATTTCCTTCAGTATCTAACTTCAAAGCACCTGATTTGATCTTCTTCAAAGGACCTCCTTCAAGGTTTACTTCCTCATGGTCACCTCCTCCATCAAAGTAGTAGGTAGAATCTTCTACCTCATGATCTTCCTCCATGGCAGGCCTAGAGTATGCATGCACCGCTATGATCTCTTTATTTTGAGATGACAAGTCAAACTTAACCAGTCCACTTGGCTCACTTCCCGCTGGAATTTCTGAATTATCCTTATGATCACCATTGGATCCCATGCCAATATGATGCAAAGGTAATGAAACAATGCTAGTAACATCCAAAGAACCCATACCTTGATTTGACCTTGTAGTTTTGGAAATCTCCATCATAGAATGTCCTTTTATGTGATCATTATTAGCTGATGTGAATTTTTCTCCCATAAATAGTGTAGGTATAACTCTAGTGGCCGATCCACTAAGTGTATACTCTATCCTCCCAATCTCCTCTAACGCTTGAACATTCAAGGGGCTCTCAAACAAGGGCAACTCATGACGTAAATTAGGTATACAAACTGAGATTTCTGTATCATACCTTATCTCTTGTTCACACCCCTCTACATGTTCTTCTTCAATCTTGAGGTCATCATGAAGTGTTATGTGCTCAACCTTTTTCTCTATGCAAATCTGATTTTCGCTCTCCTTAGGATTAATTATAGGCTGACCAATACTTGCGGAAGATTCATCATAGAGACTTCGGGATATGTCAACTGTAGGTATATTGTGTTGCTCCTTTTTGTTTTGAAACGTGGAACCCTTTGAAATGGATTCCCCTCTTTCCTTCAGAGAAATAGTTTGTTGAATCAATGGTTCCATCATAGCTACCTCTGAATTGCCGAAGAAAGGAAGGTCATTCCTGAGCTCTTGCGGAAGTGTAAGGTACTCTTCATAGGCAGATATTATATCATCCATGACTCACAACTGAAATTTTTTGATCCGAAGTTGATTGGCTGTAACAAAGACCAATTACCCAACAGGCTGGCAAGACTCTTGGCTCTGATACCACTGTAAGGAGCCCTGCTAAATGTGGCTAAATTTTTTTCTGATTTCCTGTACTTGTTTGTTTATTAAACACCTGCCCTGCAAGTTACTCTGACTGGTGTAGTTTCCAGAACATAACCTTCTCTTAATTTGGGGTGTTTTGGTGTCTCATACATTTGGTTTGAAGGGAGTTCATGGGTGTACTGGCACTGATGTTTAAACACCCCGGTAGAGTGTCTTGTTTTATAATGGTTTGTTGGTCATAAGATACAGTCATTGCATATTAATGTTCCCATTCAAGAAATTACACAAATGACATATAACAGAATTCTATGCATCATATTTTCTACAATATCTTTAAGCAGAGACATGTTTCAATACAGATATGAGAAGCCAGGGCTGAGATAGTTCGTGTAAGACTCCTTAACTCCCAAACATTACTCACGTATTTGATTACATACTTTGCAGCAAACTGGCCAACTAGTATGACTGCAACATATAACAAGGACTGATCATAGTGACATAGCTCGCATGAGTGCCATTACAATGTGTATTTTGCTGGTATGACAGTAAACTAATGACAGGTCATTGCAACCACAATCTGCTTTAAGGTGATGATACAGTAATGTCTGTGGAATGATTTAAAGGTGCAAGACTACATTGTTATTTCCACCCAGCAGCTTGACTAACAAAATGACAGCATCCACAATGATTTATATTGCTTCCTGAACATATACAGCAGAATTAAGAGGGCTTGTAGCAGACTGATGATATGGGTATTGAGTGAGGTCTACATCAAGCTTGACATCAGGCCATATTCGAAACTATTACCACATAGACATTTGCCCATCTATCCACTAAACAGAAATCACGCAGAGAAAGCTTCAAACATTACCAGAAATGGGGCAAATAGGAAATGGTAAATAACTGTTGACCCGACCTGGAGATGGCCTCAGTATTTTGTTGCAGCGCCCAGACAACTATGAAGAGCCACGAATCCCTTCCTCGGACTCACGTTTCGATCTGCACCAGCTACTCGACCTTCCTACTGTCCACGTTTTGTTCCCAGCGACTCATACACAGAATGGGTAGCTCGAACGCCTCTTTCGCAATGTCCTCAGTCCCAAAACAAAACTCAAGGGCCCTGATGTTGCTACGCCCAGCTCCAGACAAAACTCGAATAAAAAGTTGAAGCGCCCAGCAACAGATGAACACATGCGATTTCCACAGCAACCAAATCGAACCTGAACACGAGTTTCTTCACCACAATGGCGCGATTCCAAGCTAGGGGTGATATCTCACACCTGAAATATGGACGAAGAGGGTCTTCAAACCCTGAACCAGGAGCTCTCTTCCCGTCAGGAATACAAGTCTATTTTTCCAAGCTGAAAAAGGGGTGCGAATGAAGTCTCCTTTTTTTTCTTTTGTATTTCCTCATAACCTAAAAGTGGCGAATCCCTTCTTCCTCAAAAGGCCCGATAAAAATAAATCATTTCCACTTGAATTTGCTACATCCAAAAATTAAAGTGACTTGCTAAAATTCCCACTTAAGAAATATTTCCTTATGTCCTTTTTTAATATTCCAAATAGTCACTTTAACTTGACTATTAATTATTTAATATGCCCCTTTTTTTTATAAAAATTTAAGACTAAGGAAAAATTAAATAATTAAGTCACTTCGTCGAAAACTTGGGGACATTACAGTTAGCAGCTAACGTAGGATTTTGAAAGGGCATTCTCACTGTATGATTTGGCAATGTGTTTCTTTTCCTAAAGCTAATCAGAAATATGCTGAAAGTAAAGGGGTATAAAGCCTAAGAAATTTATATTCTATTTTAAATGCAGGATATGTGGAGCTTTGTTTCAATAGACTTCAACCGGATTTCACCTAGCCTCCGTCGGACAGCCTCAGCAAAATCGGTGCAATCTTCAAGGGAAATAGCAAAAGATGTTCAAATTATGACTTAACATGCATACACCATCACAACGATGCATATAAGCATATAAATCACAACCGAAGTTAAACTCAATGTAATGTCCAGTTGACCACACAAGGCGAACTTATCATCAACAAGCCGCTAGTGGTATGGAATAAAGCGAAGCTATCTCAATAAAACACCACACACCAAGTAAGCTACTTGCATGAATTTAAGCTACTTGGATACGAAAGGAAGAAGAAACCTTGCTAGCATTTCATGACAAGACGAATTTCATCATCAATGAAAGATCTATTATCATAAAATGTATTACACAATAATCTCTCCTCAAAGTTTTCAAGGGAAAACAACAATCTCAGAGTGTAAAAATGCTCTACAAGTGCTGCACTATCTGGCTCTAATGCTAATGCTCTCTCAGTAATCTCTTTTGTCTACTATTCCAATGTCTAATGTCTCTTAGATGGGGGGACTCCCCAGCACATGGCCAGAGTCCCAAAGGCGGCTGGGGTTACAATCAATGAAGTGGCAGTCGTGCCACCTCATTCTAACCTAAAAGCTGCGGGAATGGAATTGGTACATTAAATGAATCAAGATTCCCTCCTCCCCAAAGAGAAATGAAAAGGTGGCAAATGCTCCATGTGGTCTTCTAGAAGATCCTAGATCCCGATTAGTGTGTTCCCATTTGCCTTCTCACATTTGCCAGCTCAACAAATCTGCTAAGTACGGCCTCAACCTCCTGAGCTGAAATCGGTGGAACACAATCTAACTGAAACTCTAACACCGTGACTGAATGCTCATGCCTCGTACAAGATTTTCTCCAAGCAGCCAAGGAGTCCTGCGTGTTCTGGATCAAAGTGGAGAAAGTAGCAGTATTTTCAAAGTCATCCTGTACAAAGGTCTTAATATCTGCGAAGAAAGGCACCAGCAAACCCCTCAAATTATCAAAAATTATCTCATCCGGATTCAGCCGCCTAGCAAATATGGCCTCAAAGGTATTCTGAACTCCATCTATGATGTTGGCCATAGCCCTATGTACCTTGGCTGAATCTGCCTGTGCCGCATCGAAGAAGCCACGCCCTGTGATAGCCGAAGAATACCACCGAGAGAAATCATATCGGTCATTCGCCTGAATGACACTTCCATCAATCAACAACTGCAATGGTACATGCCTCAACACCTCAAGACGCTGGATCACCTTACTCTGATAGATAGAGGCATCGCCCCAGGCATGATCCACCGCATCTATCCGTGTCAAAATAGTAGAGGCCTGCTGAAAGGCAGAGGCAAGGTCCTCCATAAATTTCTCTGTCTCAGCACGAACTCCTGTGACCCATTTATCTGCCTCCTGTGCCATCCTCCCCAACTCTACTAAGCCGTTGATCGACCCTCTAGGAATCTCTGCTGGAGGCTCTATCACTGGTACATCCTGCCCTCGAGAACGAGACAACTGCTGAACATATCCAATTAAGGCTTTGTGTTCTCGTTTCAACCTTTTGTATTTTCCCTCTTTCTTGAACAACCTATCCTTGAGGGCGAGGAAGGAGTTATCACACTCCTCAACAATCTGAGCACCAGTAGGGCATCCCAAATCCAGAGTGGTGACCACATAATTCTCAGGAACTGCTTCATTCTGGTCACACTCAACTCGTGGGACAGCAACGTGAAGAGTACGAGAGCCATCCTCCTCAGTGGAGATCTTCGAAAATTTCCTTGCCTTCTTCTTCGGTGGAGGTGCACTGATCCGGTTCAAGAACTCTTCCATTTCAACCGCTGGATCAAGCTCCTCATTGGGGCTTCTTCTCATTCTATCTTTGAGCCAATCGGGCACCTCATACTGTATGTCGAAGGGTCGCTGCTCCTGTGCCTCGACTTCTCTTACCTGTTCAACTTCTTCTTCATTCTGGCGAGGCTCATCGTCCTCAAGTGGCTGAGTGTCACCTGACACTATATCATCATCATCACCATCGTTCATGGCCTCCTCTAACTCTTGCTGAAACTGAGGGTCTGTAATGGTCCCCTCATCATCGTGTTGATCAATCCTGACAGGTACATTGGCACTCTGGCCAATCGACTCCCTCCGTGGAGGCTGAATATCATCCTGTATCACCGGTACCTGATTCACTGCAATCCTCTGATCAGCAAATAAGGACACCTCCTGTATGCTTGGAGAACGTGTCTCCAAAGGTGCTGCCACTGTGACTCGTGGAGGCTCTGGCTGAACTATTTCTTTCTTTCTGGACTCTGGACCCCGTGTAATTTGTTTCTTCCTTCCTATGGTGGGCGTCCTGTGATCTCCCATCAAGTTGTAAGTCAAAGCAATTGACCTACTTTTCAATCTGTTTACTCTCCTGTCAACCCATGCCCTGGTGAATGTCATAACTGGGATGGAAAGAGTATCCAAATCAGCAACCTCGGGCTCTGAGCAATCTATAGGCGGTAGTGGAGTATCCCGAACAGCTGCATAGTCTGGGTGGACTACATCCATATCCTCATTAACCTGGTCCGGAACTGGAACTACCTCACACTCCCTGATCAGAGTAATCGGCAACCGAGAGAACATTCTCTTCCTTACTTCAATCTCATCCACTGCATCAGCCCAATAATCCTCAATGGTGGCCTTATGTTTAAACTCCTCCGACAGAACCCAATTGATGTTATGGTGTGGGTCGTAGTGCTGTCTGCTTGTATGATATGAGAAGTGATAAACTGAAGCTCACTTTCAGCTTCTCTAGCTGCCTGTATCGAAGGACACACCTCATCCGAGTTGCCCATCACAATTGGAAACTCTATCCCTCCTTTCTTTTTCTTCTTTTGGATTTTGTCAAAGGCAAGCAATTGTCTAGATATCTCTAGCATTATTATCTTATCTGTTGGGTACTTAGGCAGCCTATAAGGGTATGAAGAAAATCCTTGCAGCCTAATGTATGAAAATCTTGGAAATTGAATAAACCAGCACCCATACCTTTCGATCAACTCCTGGGCATCTCTAGAGATTCTGTGATGTAACCTCTCCTGAAGCAGCCTCGTGATGTACATGGTGAATGAATCGTTGACACGTTTGTAGTAGGTTGTGCTTTCGGCGAGGGTGCAATGGCCTGCGCCTGTAGTTTGAGCTGGTAGAGAGCCACCTGGCCGTGGGTTCCTTGTAAGAAATCCCCCTGTACCTCGTCATCCGTGCCAACATATAAATAAGGTAGGAGCTCATGTAAAGCGTTTTAGTCCTCCGCAAGCTCAGGAGCTGCTCATGTATATTATCGCTGATCATCTCAGCCCAATTGACATAATCCTTGCCTTCTAGCACCAGGTTGATGTAATGAACCGGACAAAATTTTTTCCGATTTTTGGATGCAATTACAACAACATACAGAAGGCACCCATTAGGATTAGATAAATCAAACCAGCAGTTGCAATATAACTCATTGCCAAGAATGCGCACTCAATCTCAACAAGAGAGAGGCTGCCATATGGCAAGAGGATCGTCAGTACAATAAATCAGAACTGCAACTGAAAGTAACTCAACACCAAGTATGTGCTACCCAAACCAGAATGGAATGAGGCGACCATTTGGTGGAGATTTAAAAAAAATACAAATGCAACTTCGAATAAACTCAACACCCAGAATGTGCTTTCAAACCCGGAGTGGGAATGGAGCTACCATAGGGCGGAGATGAAAGATATTACAATGCAATTCAACTGTAGATAGGCGGCAAGCCAGCCTCTTCCACTTATTCAGTGGGCAGTTACAAATATGAGATTAGCAAGAATAAGAAAGATGCTGACAGTACTACTGTTCAGCTTACAATATCAGAGATTTATCTGTTAAGCACAAGATAAGAGTGTTCCCAATGCTACAACAAAGTACAATGCTTTCCTTAATACTCTCAATGTCTCTCCTTTCAAAACCTAACTCAAATGATAGATTCTATGCAAGCTGTTATGATAGGACCAAGACTGAAAATGATAACCAGCAGTACAGTAACTCAATGAAATGCACACAACTCACTCAAAACTGACCCAAATGATTTCAAATCTGATGCAATAGACCCTCAAGAAGATGGCGCCTAGCTTAGTTATGAAAAGGGGCAGCTAAAAGTGGCTATTAATTAATGGCACGGATCCCAAATCACTCCAGAAAGTAGGGCTTTCAAGGAATGACGAATTTGCTTTTATAAAATCAGAAACTTTGTATTAAAATCTGCAAATATTCATGAAGGGTCTCTTCCAACATAGAAAACCAATGAGACAATACTCAGAACAACTCTTTTTGTATTTTTTGATTTATGAGTGAAACTATAGATTCAGCCCTGTTATCAGCAACTCCAGAAAATGACATAAAATGCAATAAACTGAACTACATAAGTAAACCCAAACTACAAATGCAAACCTCACTACAAAATGTCACTCAAACAAGCAAACCGCTCCACTAGGTGCTATCTCTCAAGCACGAAGTCGAGCCAAGGCTAGGAGGCATTCATTCCTCGAAGCAATCCAGCAACCATTTCGGCAGCATAACAATACTCAAGATATCAGATGTTGAAAATGAAGACCAAGACCTCCTTTTATAAACTTGTGATGACTTTCCAGAAGCTTCTAGAATTCCTAATTTTCAAATTTGAAGTAACTCCTTTTCCCTCCAAAGATGGCGTCCCTTTTCTCAAGGCAATTTAACTTTTTAATTTATTTTAAAATCTTCACTTCATAAAAAGGCGTCCTCTTTTAAAGCATTGTTTTTGGCCTTAAGAAAAATATTAAATCATCAGCATGAGGCGCCACTCTTCCAAGTCCCCTTTTTAAGAACAACTTAAAGTTGTTTCACTAGACCAAGGGGTCGCAATAATAAAATATAACATTAAAGTATAATATTTTAAAATCAACTGGATATCTCACCAAAAATGCTTCCCAAGGTCAACATTGATCGAACCAAATGAACATACTGAAGATGAGAGCCAACCGAGCCGAAGCCAACAGGACCATTGCCAGAAATAGAATTTACTAAAAATAGTAAATTCTCGAAAGTGCTCAGAATGCCAAACCGAAACCACCAACGCGAAGCTCTCAGAAAACCCAGAAGGAATCCGCAATCCAAGTTCAACATTTCCAAGTGCAAGCTCCGCAAAAAGACGAAAACGTCCTCCAAGAAGTTTGGAAACCCTGATTCAAGCCTCTGCTTAGCCTACGAGTTCTCAGAAATAGGCTAAAACCAAATGAAGAGCGTAAGGCTAAATTGGGGACATTACAGTCCGCCCTTCCCAAAATTGCTTGTCCCCAAGCAATGTCACCCCAACTCTAGAGAAACTCAAACTGCACCAAACCAAACCAAGTACAATCCCAGGGTCCCATATCCGTCTGAAGGAGGACCCACCATGCTGATGCTGCACCATTCTGATCCCATCAATGAAAACATCATGCCAGTGCTGCACTAACCTCCCTTGTAACTCCAAAATGTTACCAACCAAGATTCTCAAATTGAAAAATCTTAAAGGACTGAGATCAATTTCATGCAATGTCTCATGTTCAAAGTGCTCCGAGTCAAAAATATCAACCATACCAATGTCTATCACAATCCTAGGCAAAAGGAAAGATAGTCTACTCAACTCAAAATCAATCTCCTCAGCATACCTCCTCATGGTAACAAACGAAGTCATGACTGCAAATGTGACATTTTTGAATCTTCTTGCAAAGAGGAAAACAATCCTTTGCAAGAGCTCAACAAACTCATACTCACGTCTCCTCATGGAGCTACTATGCACCAATTGAATTATATTGATACCATGAAGACTACATAAAACTCTCATAGTTCCAACCTCATGAATCTCAGAATGATGAATCAAAACAAGTGGTGGTTCGCTGTCCTGAACCCACAATGAGAGAGAACTATCAAAGTTAACATCACAAGCCTCCATAAGATGAACCCCGAGAATAGAACTGGTGTGAAGGAACAAATAGTCTCTGCTGTTCAAGGCTAAAGTCAGCGAAGAGCAATCTGATTTTAATGCCTCACACAAGAAAAAACAGCAGCACCAAAGAAATTCCCAAGTGTGAGTGTATGATATGAGCATAGAGTTGCAAGGTAACACCTCAAAAATGGCCAGAAAACATACTAGAGCAATCTCTATTTGAAAACTACCACCTTGTTGGCAAGTGGTGATGGGAAAACTCTCCCAAACGAGAGTAACTCCACAAGTAACAAGGCTGGTCTGCCTCCAACCAGCAAGCACGAGTCTCAAAATCTGCTCTTGTCTTAACCAAGGATCTACGCCAAGAGCAACCAATTGTTCCTCTTTCCAATCCATACTCAAAATTTCTCTCCAATCCATTTGTTGATGAACAAACGGAACCATCAAGAAGCTGCTAAAGAAGGGAACAACACCAAAAAGTTTGAAAATTTGATTCTTATTCCTCCATAAATTCTTTTTTCCACAAATGGTATGCTCCATCAACCCATGTTGAGAATCCCAAGCTTGGATACCCAACTGAAAATAATCTCCAGCACTCTGGCAAGAAAACATAACACATCTCTGAGTGCTGGTCAAAATCAAGTGCATACTTGTAAAATTGGCATTCCCTCTGATGAACCTCTGAAACCTATCCATGAAAGCTTCAGGAACACTGGAGCATGAAACATAAGATGACTTCAAATTCAACTCCCAGAACAAACTAGCATCACTCAACCCAAGGAATGGATTGACAAGAGTACAATCACCATATTTTGGTCCATTTTCCAAAGTGAAGACTGCATCCTCAATCCCTCTTAAGCATTCTTGATCAAACAATCTTCTTGGAAGATTACCAATTTCAAGGAGCGAATCTCCCTCATGTTCGGCTTGCAAATCTTCAATAAGCTGAAAATCACATTCCATATTGTGTCGAGAAACTTCATCAGGATCCCATTTCATGCTATTATCAATTGATGTTTCATCTTCCATCACAAAAAGAGGATTATCATAAGTTTCCTCAACACCCACTTCAAAGAGAGGATTGTCATAAACTTGAAAATCATCATTTTCATCTTGCTGCTCCAAATCAGCACATGCAACTTCTGATTTTCTTGAGACACTTTCAAGATCAAACTCCCCTTGAAGACTATCAAGCTCCTCAATTACTTGTTTGATTTCTTCAGCTCTTTGTGCATTCTCTTGTTCCTTAGAAAGTTTGAAATCAACAAGCTGATCTTCTACCTCCATTAATGCTACTTGAGTTTCTTCTAACATAGCCTTTGTTGATTCAAGCTCATAAGTAAGCTCATCAACCTTTCTCTCTTTTCCTTGGAAAGCACTGAAGGTCTTCTTTGTAAGTTCAATGGCATGATCCCGATCTTCAATCAAGTGTATGTAATCAGATTTCAATGTCTCCAAAGAGTCTCTGATAAGTTGCAAATTGGGAAGAGCAACTTCATCTTTCAATCCTCTTTGTCTCTCTTCAAGCTGAGCCTCCCAAATAAGCCCTTCAATCAGACTATGTGTGCGATCAAATCTAGATAGAGCTCGCACTTCATCTTCAACGGACACCTTAGGTTGGCCTTCACACTCATAAGAATGCGAAGATGGTAAATTGCTGATAGGTGGAGTTTCCTGTTGATGTGATTTTTGTGACCTCACCAACCAGGTAGAACAAAGTTTCCAAATGGATCCCCTATTCTCTCTTGAACAAAGTATTCGACGTGCTAAGATTGCGAGTGAGATCACGCCTTCAACTCCAAGGTTCTTTAAATGCGAATAGGCTCAGTTTGGTTGATGTGTGTATGCTGTGTACTCACGAGGGGACTTACGTAGTTGTTCACGAGGCGTGTAGTGACAACCAATGTGTGCTTTTAAAGGGGATTTATGCGCGAATGATTTGGCTTTATGATGCAAGTTTCCTAAAACTAACCAAGATTATGCAGAATTGAATGGTTGCAGAGATTTCTAAAATCTAACTTCTAATCTAAATGCAAATGGATATTACGCTCAACCTAAATGAATTTCGACAAACGTTGTTTAGCCTCCTGTTGGACAGCGTCAACAAGGTAAGTGCAATCTTCAAAGGGTGAAAATGATGTTCAAATCACGATTCAATAGAGCAACTACCATCACAGCGATGCATAACCACCTATGAACCTTGATTGAAGTTAAGTACTGAAAGTCCAGTTGACCACACAAGACGGACTTACCATCAGCAAGAACGTTAGTGGTATGGATAAAAGAAATTCACTTATATCAAGCATAAACATCCATATCTAACTACCAGCATGAAATTAAGTTCCTAATTGAAGTCAAAGGGAATAAGAAACCTCACGAACTATTCCAAACAAAGTTGGAATTCACCATCAATGAAAAGCTTTATTAAGAATAATCTTTTGTGACAATCTCTTACAAAATTCTCTAAGGGAGAATTCCCCTTCTTCTTCAACAATGCAAATGAAAACTACTCTAACTTAAAAGCTTCTACTCTCTATTCTGCTTCAACAATTGCTCTCTATTCTCTGATTCTATGACTACTAGAGTACAAATGAGGGGGACTCCCCCTTATATAGCTGGCCTGTTTGAATCGACGGCCCAGATCAAATTACAACGGAGGGCTCAGATTGAGCCACCTCAGCCCTAGACGAGTTTGCCCTAAAAACCGCCAGAAGGTGGAGGAGTGGCGTCATAAATGCTCCTAAAAATAGCAGATTCCTCCTTTGACCGGTATGAGCAATTAATGCCCACTATCCTTCTAGAAGATTCTCGTCCATGACCCGGATTCCTTTGCTCTTCTCTCTGACCGCGTACGCTATGAATCTCGCCAACACTGCATCGACCTCTTCTTCTGAAATTGATGGAGTGAGATTCAGCTGATATTCTAAGATGGCCACCATCTGTTCATGCCTCTCGCAAGATTTTCCCCATGTTTCGATGGAATCCTGTGTGCTCTGAATGATCGTTGAAAACGTGGAGATGTTTTCAAAATCTAGCTGGGAAAATGTCCTCATTTCTGAAAAGAATGGCTGCAATCTTGCCCTTAATCCTTCTGCATCTATCTCCTCATGTGCGAGCATTTTTGCAAATACCGACTCCAAAGTGTTGAGAATACTCTCACGAATATTCCTCATGGCCTTTCTGATCCTGGAAGACTCTATTGCTGCAGTATCAAAGAAACCCTTTCCTGTAAACGCTGCTGAATGCCATCCACGGAAGTCATATCTATCACCCGCTTGAATTACCCCCTCATTCACCAGAGTTTGTGTGGGAACACGCATCAAAACAGCAAGACGTGGGATAGTATTGTCCTGAAAGATGTGGGTATCACCCCAAGTCTGCTCAATATCATCTAAACGTGAAAGAATACCAGAAGCGTTTTGGAATGCCGAGGCGAGATCTGCCATGAAATTTTCTGCCTCAACGCGGACACCATTCACCCACTTATCTCCTTCTCGCACAGCTCTCTTCACTTCTTCCAA
>VDFB02197310.1:0-18008 GCA_007258455.2 Sequoia sempervirens
CTTATTTCATTAACTAGTGAAGATAGAATGTTGAAGAAGACCCTAGGAGAAGTTTCTAAAATATAAAAAATTAAAATAGATGGTAGCACTTGGGAGTTCTAGTCATGACCCAAAATACTACAATAATGACCTCTAAATTATATAGGAAACATCAAAACCTACTCGCACAATCATGCCAAGATAGGTGATAAAATGTCATGGAATCAACTCATGAACTATAATTTTAACCTTCAAGTTTTGTTGTTGACCCATAATAAATGACCTAACATATTTTACTCAAACAACTCTATTTTCTTTTAATTTAGACTTGGATGTCATGGTCTTCAATGTGCATATAGAATTGGAAATTACCTTTCTAATGTGAATATATTTGTTTCTAATTTTGCAAAATAAGGGGGAAATGGGGTTATTATTTAAGGTAGACTAACTAAGCCAATTCATTGGGTGGAAATTTTCATCCTCAACCATATATGGTAAGACATTGGCATGCGTGGTTATAAAAAATATAGAAATGAAGGTGGTGGGTGCTCTAGAAATTGTAGTAAAAAAAATTCTATGAGGTTTTTAGTATAGTGTGGTTTGTAATTTGAGAAGCAATATTTTGGGTAATTAATTCAACAAAGCACCATGAGGTTATGGGAAAGGATGCTTAGGTAGGATTTTAGAGTATGGAGGAAGGATAAAATAGTTTTAATAATGGATATGAAAGGCGAGGATCCATAGTAGAATGTAGGAAATAACAATCAAGAGGAAAACAAAAGTAAAATGCAAGAAAATGGTTCTTATAAAGTTTAGGGTTCAAATTATTTATTAGAAATTACATAAAATCTTAAGCAATTATTTTATTCTAATATAAATTCGATTTAATGGAAGGCCACTACTACGATCATACCAATATATGAAAAAGTTCAATGAATGCAATTAAAAGAAAGGATTCATATATGAGAAATAAAAATTAAGTAAACATGACACTCCATCAAAGGGTTATAGGCACATAAATTGACTAAGTCCATCATAAAACATGTCTAGAGGAATGGACACTAGAATGAATTTGGAACATAGAGTGAGAATCAGGAAGTTTGATATTATTTACTATACAATAATAGAATGGAGCCTTGGTGTAATTTATGAGTAGTTGAGTTAAAAAAAAAACATGTTTTCTAAGGAAACATGCAAAAAAAGTCTTCAAAAATGATAAGGACACTTAATAATGCTACATGGACCTTTGTGATCAAAGGCCAACATTCAATACTTAATGGTTTATTTTTTATGGTACATAGATATGAAAGTTGGTAATTTTAATTTATGTTCACCTAGGACGAGTGTTGAAAATATCTACACATGGATTATAAGGTTTTTTGGAATTATAATTTTTACCTAAAATACTTCAAGCACATTGGGATAAATGAAAGGACATTCTAACAAGTCAAATACAATTCTCATAAATGACTTAACAGAAAATTATTTGTAATGACAAGGAAACTATATGATTGAAAACACATTTATAACCATAGTTCACATGATAAAAAATATATTTTAGGAAATTTGTGTTCAATGACAATAATGATTTCAATGTGTAAAATATTTGTAATTACCTAGGATAAAATTTAAATAACAACAAAGAGAAGAAAATTAAACTCATAAAGAAGCCAACACCAAAGAAAATAACAAAAGCCACAACATCAAATTAGAAAAGGGCAATAGACACCGCAGTAAGGAATAAAAATTAGTTCTATTTTTTTTATATGCAAGATGAGTATATTAATATTAATAATAACAAAAACTACAAGGGTCTGCTAAGCAAGGATTTTAGATTTCCACCTCCAAAATACAACCCGAGAACTGCCAACCAACAAAATTCATCCACAGAAGACCAAATTATAGAAAATATCCCAACCCTACTAGTCCCACAGTTAGCCTCAACTAAATATAAGGAAGATAAAAATTGGCCATTTTATTGGCAATTACACAAACAAAGCACCACCATGCTACATCAAAAACTATAAACTAACCCCACACAGACTAGAATAAAAACCCCAAACCAAAGTCAGACTTACAAAAAACCATTAGCCTTTACAAAGGCCTTGAAATCCTTTTCCCATTCAACGCCACCAACCACCAACAACCCAGAAAATTTCTTCAGATACTCCACAACCACCACCACTATCATCTAATGCCGCATGAGGGTAGGACCATGCAAATCCAAGAGAAAAGGATAAATCTCCATAGTCTTCTCTGGGCACCAAAGCAGCTCCAAATCGCAAGGCCTCAGGAAACCCTTACCTTTAATTACTGCTCTAAGAACCTCATCCACCGCCTCCACCAAATCTTTCCTAAACATCTTTACTAACAGCATCTTCGCCTCTGCCTTGGAAACTTGGTTATCTAGGTGAGAAGCTAGAAAATGTGAAGAAACATGAAAATTATCCCTCCCATACTCCTTTCTTTCCAAATGACCGAAGCCCAAAATCATCTTGACGGACAAGACGATCAAGGGATCATTGTTGAGCTAAATGTGCTTCAACCTTTGATCCGTAATCTCCCTGAAGGAAGTATGTCGTGCCTTCGACTGCAAAGCAATTAGAGTATCCACCCCAAACCTCGCCAAGCCATCCACCAAGTCTTCAATTACGAATTTCAAACACTTCTCCATTGATGCCCCTACACTACCTGCACTGAGAAGAAAGGAAGCTAACAACCACCACTCGCAACCATCAAAAAAAAAACTTGAACAAACCTTGATATGAATCGTCAATAAATATTAACTCCAGTCACAAGGCTGTCGCCACCCAAAGAAAATGGTACACCTCCAAACATGCTAAATGTCCTTGACATGAGGAGTAAATCCCTCAGGCGATATATGCACTCAGCTCTAAACATTGGTATGGGTGCCAATGTTGCCTCCAACTAGCCCCCGTACAAGCTGCGACAAGACCACCTGGGCCATCACTTGCCAAGATGAAAGCCAGCTCAAGTAGCCCTAACACCATCAAGCCTTCCCGTGGGAAACAAATGCCACCCACCCTACGCCATCACGGGCCCACCCTACCTCCCCTTTGAATAAATTCCAACATTCAATGCTTAATGCGGATGTTGGATTAAAGTGAATGTTGGCTTATGTCATCCATTGTCTGAGTCTTTATTTTCCCTTAGTAGATTACAAGTCCTTGTGTTAGGTCTAGCCAATTCAATTGAGGCTTGCGGCCTAAGGCCTTCCTAGAGAATCTTTATACTTGTGACACTATTCTATATTTTCTTTCTACTAATATCAACCACCTTTTGCAAATTGGTTTTTCTATCTTTCATTTCTTTCTCCAAGAGACTCAACTTTTCATCCTTCTTGCCTTTCTCCTCCTTTAGCTTACAAATTTCATCCAAAACCTACTAGATCTCATGAGTTAGCTTGTTTTCCTATTGTAGGTTAAAGGGTTCTCTTAATATTAATCACATTAATTTCTAGAAAAACTAATTCAATGTATTATGGTGAACTAAAATTTCTTTCTTCATCCCACAAGTTTTTTTTTCTCCTAAGAGCTCAATAATAGAAGAGGCAAGATTTACATTATAAGTTTGTTGGGCTAGAGGAGGTAGGCATAAGATCTTAACCCTAGGAATATTTAAAACTTGTAGAGTTCTCTAAATCCACAAAGAGCCTTATTATTGTGCTTTTCTTCTAGTCATGGTCTCCACCACATTTTCTTAGCATACACCACCAAAAATGTTCATTCCTAGGAAGCTAACTAAGGTGGTATGAGTATGTGTAGAAGTAGGGGGTTGTTTTCTTCTTGGGACATTGGAAATAAGGGGGATGGCCAAATCCCACAAGCATGACGGGGTAAGGGAAGAAACAAAGGCTTCAACAAAACTATAAATTAAATATTTAATAAATTGGTTTAGCAGTTATCACGGATAGATAAATAAAAGTTGCATGGACCAATTTTGGAATCAATATATGTATTGTTACAATTCAAATTAAAATTATTACAACAATTTATTAAAACCAATATACATGAGAGCCCATAGGTGATGGAGTTGGCTTGGGCCATGGTTTTGCTCCCCACTAATTTTGAGTTCGACTTCAAGGCTTGGGCTTACCGTGCATGTGGTTTGTGGGCTATTGCATGCATCCCTAGGGGACTAGTCTGCCTCAACTTACCTAGAAGTAAGGGAGCAGCTGGGATAGTGTTAAAGGGGACACCCCTGGGTTACCAAAAAAAAAAGAAAAAATACATAGTGTTAAAATTCAAAAGGTTTGATTATGAAATTATCCAATAATTCTAGTGAACAATAATTAATAATGAATTTCAATAATAGCATTGATGCAATCCATAAAACTAGAAATGTAATTAAAAAATGAACATTAAAAAAAGTAAAATTTGGTAGCAAACATTTCACAAGGGGCCTTCGATTGAAATAAGCTAGATTTAATGAAATGGTGATTTTTTATTGGAAAACTAAGTCATAAACTAATGAATATGTTTTAGATTAAAGTGTAAGCATTGTCTAAATTTCACATCACGAAACTACACTTTCATGAGCCTTAAAAATACAAAACAAAAAACATAGAAATAATAATAAAATATCTTATAGGAATTTTCATAATTCTCAATGTTCTTTAAACCATTTTCCATACAGTATTTTAGAATGTTACAAAGATCATTACCCTCAATATAGAATGGTTTAAGTTTAATCTTTAAAAAAAATTAATGTTAGCTTATCCTACTACTCTGATAACAAAGGATGTTTCTCTAAGTTGATTACTTTAATAGGTTAGTTCTTTGTCATGTATATCTAGATAATATACATTATGATATTATAATGGTTGTGGAAGTCACATAGCCATGTCATCTATATAAGACACAAAGAGGTTAGGGATTAATCTCATTGTGCTACTAGAAAATTACATGACACATCCACTAGATGTTAGTATCCTTTCTTCTTTCGAAACACACTTCAAATATGAAAGGTCATATTGGGTGCCTAATACTACAAAGAAAGATGTCTAATGTGTAAATTCACATATTTTCCTTCAAAACGCTAGTTAAGCCATTTTCACCTACAAATATTTAGGTTGGTTTTAGATGGACTAGTATTTCACCCCTTAATCTTGATATGCTATAAAATGACATTAAATGCAACAAAATACATCATGGAATTATATGATGATGTTTATGATTGTAAGAACATGCATATTTTATCAATGATGTGGCTATAATAGTTTTTAATGGTTCAAAATATTATAGTATTGATTTGACATGGAGGTTTAAGAACCTAGGTTATATGTTGGTAGTGGCAATGGAAATCATATAGAACAATTAAAAATTATAAAAATGAGAACATAAAGAACTTGTTTATTCTATACAAGTTATAGAATTATGGACATGCAAGTTTAGAGGAAAATCATATTTAATTTGCATGTTAACCACAAGACTCTATTGAACTACAATAATATATGATGGATTTGGAGCATGATTAGATTTGAAGTATTGAAGAGGAAACACCATCCTTACCATCTATAACAATAAACAAACCTCTAGTCAACAAGTTGCACTCATTATTATGTTGACATAGATAACATTGAAGCCATAAAGGGGGTTATAGTTGAGGAACTTAGACCCTTGACGTAATGTTCAAAGTATTACTATAATATTCTCTTGAGGTGTAGGTATCAATCTTGTTGAATTTTATTTTTAAGTTCCCTATAGAAATTGTGAAAGAGTCATCCAAGATTGAGGAAGATGCTCCAACTTTGAAAGAAGAAAAAATATTAAGATCTAATAAATGTGCCTTGTGATGTTCTAGTACTACCATGAAATTCATCCCTAACGTCTTTGTCTCTTCTATAGATCAATGCCACATGACTTCAATAACCATTAAAAATAGAAAATATATATTATCTATAAACACATGATAAAGAACTAAACCTACTAAAATGATAATCAGATCCAAGGGTAAGAAATATTCTACAATTTGAAAGACTTGTAATCTACAACTACTCACATATGATGACAGCATATAACTGTAAAAACAAAATCAGGAAAGCAAACAATATATGTTTCAGAAGAACCAACACAACCATCTCCTTAACTGAAAAGGAAAGAAAGGTCGGTAGCCATGGAGAAAGGTTGTAGTTAAAGAGAAATAGGAAAAGGATTTTAAAAAGTTGAAAGAAAGACAACATGGTGAGTAACAAAAGGTGGTGCTTTACAATAGAATTAGGTATCCAAATCAGATCTGGCATTTTCATAGGGATTCTATTTCATCTTTGGAGACACAATTCTGGGCTTTGTACTTTATCTTGCATTTGTCATTTTCCATTAACACCAGGATTCCCCTCATCATGAACCATGGATTGGTTTGGTTAGCAAGTGGAATGTTTGGCTGCACCTTGTCTGACATTGTACAGACTTTATTAGTAGGTCAAACTCCTAGTTTCTGTAGTGGGTATCTACCCACTGTGGAAGGAAGTCAGGTCCTGCACATTGCACAGATATTTGGTGGACTGAGAAGCATAACGTCAAAGGAATCACTGCAACTGCACTTTGTTTGGCAGCTGTACAGTTGTTGAAAGACTGCTTGTTTCTTGGCTTTGCAAAAATGTTCTCTGCAGCAAAATACAAAGAAGTATGGCAGAAGATGTTTCATTCTCGTATCTCTGAATACACCTAGCTTTGATATCGTGGGGGGAAGTGAGATTTGTGGAGGAGATGGTGGAAGCATTTTTGTTGTATCTCTTCACCTACTGCGGCTTTGTCTTTTTTCAATATTTTTTTTGGTGGGTAATTGGAATACTATCTCCTTGTTCTTCAAGGATCATCTTGATTGTCGTGGTTTTTTATTAACTTTTTATGAAATCTTTTGTTTTTTTCTTGCAAACAGGTCATTATTAGAGCGTACAAAACATGCTGCTACAGCATCAATAAAAACAACAGTTTCAAGCCATCATTACATGCAAAACAACGTTCTTTGATGTCTCCTCACTCAACTTTTTGTGAAATCTTCTTATTATTAACATTATAAATGTTAAAGAGATATTAATAAATAGTTCACATTCTTAAAGAATTATTAATATAATTTTTGGTTTCAAAAAAAATCTTGTATTCTTTTTCCTTTTCCTTAAAATTTTATGAATGTAATTTAAATAGATGTAAATAATAATTTATTTTACATTTATAATAATTCAAATTTTACTAATTTATTGGTTTTTTGTTGAGGCTTGCACTTTTTTTAATGATCAAAATCTACCACTTCATTGGCTCCTTTTTTAAAGTTTAAGTGTAAGGACTTGACATTCGACTAGGAACACCTTGATTATCAATGAAAAATATAATTTATATTATTTACAAGTGCAATTTCTAAAGGAAAGTGAAAATAATATAAGTTGTCAATATAATTTAGAATTTATTTGTTAGTGGTGCAGAAATTTCATGGTTTGATTTGTGGGTGACTATAAAATTTTAAAAAGTATTGAAGTACATTTTTATTGACAGAGATTGCATTTTATTTTCTTATTTATATGATAGGTGTGTGCTTTATATGTATGTATGTACATTATGTATATATGTATGTATAAATAATTTAAATATCATTGCATGAAAAAGAATTGAGGGGTGAAAAAGTTGGCTATGCAAGTTGGGTCTATCCATGTGTGAGGGTTTGGTGGTGGGGCTATCCACAGCCTGTGGAGGAGACTTGGCCCTCCTCCAAGATTTCTCATTATTTCTCTGGTGTACGACGGATTCATTTTGTGTTGTTTATCCTTGCTCGACTCTCTTCCGTTTTGTGTGGGTGTGATCGAGGCCCCATGTTGGCTGTGGTGTCTCGGCCCATTCACATGTGTGCTTTCTAAAGGGTGATCTCTTGCTAATGGCAGGGGATACATATCCTTTGGATGGATCCTCTAATATTCCGTCCAAATCCAATGGCAGTGTTGAGGTGCCTAAATCGTTCTGGGATGTCATCGCTAGAGAGCGAAGCTATATGTCGCAGGGTGCTAAGTTGAACATTGGTGAAGTCATTGGTGAGCAATGCAATGGAGAGCAACGACAAGGTAAGCATACCCTGACTTCTCTATTGAAGGCTATTCTTATTCCAAATAAAACCCTAGATGAGGCTATTGAACATGAAGATGCTAGATTGGTTAAAACGACAATTTTTTTTGTAGCCATCGACCCTAGTAGGGTTCCGGCAAGGAAATACATGGAAGAATGGTTTAATAATGTTTGGGAAAATAAATTAGGGTTGCAGTTTTACTATTGTTGTATGATTCAAAAAGGGTTGTATGCTATATTTTTTAACAATCAAAAATCCCAAATGGAAGTGATAGCAAAGCAATTTTGGAATGTAGGCATTGTGGTCTTCCGTGCCCTGGCATGGAACCCGGAGGCTATGGAGGATCAAGTTTTGACCCTCTCTATCCCTCGGTGGATAATAATCAAGCGCATTCTACCCCGCCTCTGGAAATTTGTCCCACTTTTGCTTGAGTCGTATGGAAGTGTTTTGAAAGTGGATGTGTAACACCCCTCCATTTTGTTCTTTTGATTAAACAGTGTTCGTTATGTACATTTTGCTTTGTTAGCATGTTGGTTATAAGCTTGGTTACTTTTGACCGTTAATTGTTAATCGATGTAAACATTATGTTTTGATGTGATGGTACTTTAATCAGATGATATTATTGTTTCATGTTATGGATTAAATTAGCAAGTATGTGAATTATTGATGCTTTATGCTTTGATTATACAATTGATGTGTATAGGCGTCAGTTAGCGATATTGTATTGGTGAAGGGGACGGGATCACATCACTCGCATGCGAGTGCCCTGTGATTCTGCGATTTCCTCTTCACGGTGTGTTTTAATATTTATATATATGCATGTTCGACACTCGTGTTGTGTGCAGGATGCAGGTACATGACATTGACTCCACCTGATTCCACAGGTCTGAGCATGTCCCTTGTTCAACGGAAAACGATTGAGAGATAGTAGCTTGGTTTTCTGTGTCGGGACATCACCCTAGCCATAGTGTGTCATCGGGTTGTCAGTTGGGATAAGTTATCTTCCTTGTCGTCTCGTCTCTCCTTGCTTGCGTGATTAAATTTCCTAGTGAAATGGTGTTTGCTTTATTTAAATTTATTACCAAAATGCATAAAGGAGTGCTTGTTATTTAATTAGTTAATTTAATTCAATCAATAAATTAATCTAATCATGCATTAGATTTATTTATTGATTAAGTAAATTAAATTAATTATGTTAGTATTATTAAATTTGAGGCAAATCAAAAAAATAAATAGATGAAAAATTGCCTTGCATTCCTCTTGTAAGAAAATAAATTAAAAATGTTTTTTTTTTAAATGTAAATTGTTAGATTCAATTTTGTGAAGGAAAGGGAATTTAATTGTCATTTGGGGTGCAAATAGAAATTTGTTTTAAATAAATATTATGCATTTGAAAGGGGAAATAGAATTGTTTAATAAATTGTTAAAAATGAAAATATCCAAAAATAGCAATAACTATGGTGGGTGAACTCAAAATTAGGGGTTTTGACAATTTGGAGGAGAAAAAAATTGCATAAGGTAATTCATTTTGTTTGGAATTTTTAATTTTGGATTTTGGAGAGCAAAAACTTGGGGCTGAATGTTTTTGAAGAAAAATTGGTGAAAGAAGGATTGGAATTGGGAAGAAGCTGAATTGAAATCAAGGGCAAAATCTTCATTGTCAAAACTTCAAACTTTTGGAGAAAATAACAGGTTTTCTTCTTCTTGTTTTGGTTTTCTTTTGGTAAAGATTTAGAATATGTTCATGTTTTTTTTAAACATTCAATCTTTTGTTTGCAATGAAAATACCCATGAAAAAAAAACTAGTTGCAAAGTTGAAACAAATGAGTTGTGAAATTATGGGCAAAACAATGAAATTTCTGTAGGAATTGAAGAAAACGCCATTAGAAAAAAAGGCTCAGTCCATGGAAAATTTCAATGAAACAAGAAAATTCTGGAAACAATGCTTGCAAATTGGAAAACCTTTGTAAAATTTAGTTTGTGAAAGCTCTGCTATAAAAATGTTATTCTGTGTTCATTTAAAAAAAAAAATTCTTCAATAAATCTGTGAGAAAACAGGGGAAATATTACATATATATCTAATATATGCATATATATGTATAATATTGAGTATATACATATATATATATGCACATATTACATATATAATGTTATATATTTTATTTTTATCAAATTTGAACCTGGTAAAATAATCTCATGTTTCTGGGTCTGTGTTTTCTGTGTTTTTTTTAGGGCATTATTTTTTTGTTGGGAATGAGAAACCCGTGCTCGACGTGGCTTGTTTTCGGCCGCTCCCTTCCTTGAGAGGAAGTGCCGATGAGAGCAACGCTAAAGCTGCGCTTCCAACATCCCCTCTTTGGCCGGGGAGGCGAGGCGGCCCGGGGGAGACCTGAGTGCCCTGCCTCACCTTCGTGTCTTCCCAATGTGACCCTTTTTTCTTTTAAAACCACACTTTTGTTTTTTTTTTTTATATATATTAAATATTATATATGATATATAATATATATATTATATTTATATATTAAATATAATATATATAACTTATAGTATATATTATATATATTTAATATATATAAATATGTTATATTATTTTTTTATTATTATTTATTTTCTTTATTATTTAAAAAGTCAACATTTTATATTTTAAATAATTTGGGAAAATAAGTTAATATTTTGTAATTGGATTTAAATATTAATTATATATTTAAAATATATATGTAATTATATATATATATATATATATATATATTGAGTATAAAAATATAATTATATAGTTATTTTATATATATATATAATGATACTTAAATATGATCATTAAAGAGTCATAGCAAAGAATATATGGGAAATCGTCTTATAAGTGAATGATTTAATTGTTAAAGGATTTATTTTAATCATTATGGGAAATTGTGCAATATGCTTAAATGAGTAGTTTAAATGTCACAATGGTTCTCAACGTGTTTTGATTTCTCTTTTGAGTTGTGCAAAGAATATGTTTTATTTACATTGATTAGAGCACTACGTCATTGAGTGAATTGGATTTAAGAAATCCTAACATAGATGATTTTAAATTGCCTGTAATGCTTCCTTTTGACATGGGGCGTTTGTTCTTGGTGTGGGGCAATCTAGTCAGTGTTATGTAAGTCTTCCAAATAGGACTTTCTTTTATGTGTTTTGGGTTGTTGTTATGTCGGTCAACCTTGGTTTACCTTGGGTAGTGCATTAAATGTTTCCAGTTATACCCGGTTATCTTGGACGGGATACGTTGACTTTATGTCGTGTTTAGGGATTCATTATCCCTAGGTTGCACTTGAGTACCCTTTGGTGGTGGCATAGTTCCACGTGTTGTCTTAGAGAAGTGGCTTGCATTGAGGGTTGGCACACAAAGTGGTGCCAGGAGATCTCAATGTAAGTTGGTTAATTCAGTGAAAACTTAAACCAATTAATTAGTATAGGTGGTATCAACATTTAAAAAGATTAATTTTTCCTCGCTCATGGACGCAAGTGCTCGTATAGACTTGGGATGAGACGAGAAGGCTTGCAATAGCAAGATCGTTATCTTGTCCCTTTGAAAGATAATTGATTCCGCATTGGTTTGCATGTGGGGCCGGGAGTCGTTAGAGGTTACCAGGATATCCCGAGATGGGGGTCGGGACCTAGGAAGACTTGCCAGGATATCCCATGCAACATTGTGATGACACTTCTCCTAAGTTAGCATTATGTTTGTATTCGTGATGTGTTCATTTACTTAAAATCTGGAAGCATTGTAACCCTTATGTTATGTGATGTCATGTTCGTATCCTTTTTTAGTTGAGTCATGTTGCCTATGTTTAGAGGTTGTGGTCTTGACCTGAAACCCTTGTTACTATCTCCTAGCACAGGGGGTGAGCCTTCGGGTATCACTTGGTTGGGTGGAACATGCACCTTACTCTGTTGTTTTGGCGTTGGCTTATGTGGACGATACTTTCGTGTTGGAGAGCTCGTGGGATCCAATTGCTACCTTAGTTTCATTTATGTTAGTTGCTCTTGTATTTTATTACCCCTCATGTTATCGAGGTGGAAATTGTAATAAGCAATTATGTTATTGATTTACCTCATTCTGGGAATGAGTGATGTAATTGTAATTATATAACTTCTGTTTTGGTAACCATGAAGGAATCTCATGGTCTTAAATAAGAATCTTATGTATGGAGTGTATGTGCTTTAATTATTTAAGTGAATGTTGCTATGTTTCATTTCATGCATGTTGTTTTAATTTGTGATTTAAATAATCTTTCCCTCGTAACCTTAGGGGATTGTTGGCCTTGTGTTGTAATCTTACATGTATTTGTAATTAAACAAAAAAAAAATTGTGCACTTGTTTAGTAGTTTACAACTTCCCCTAGGGTTGCATGGTGTGGGGCATTACACATGGTATCAGAGCCTAGGTTTAAACACTGGGTACTCTAGGATTATGATGAGCCCATTAAGCTTTTAGTTGTGTGGGTTTTATTTGTGTGTTGTGCTTAATGCCTTTTTGTGTCTGTATAGGATAATGCCTCCCAGACGTGGAAGAGGTGGGGGTCGTAGATAGGGCCATTTAGGCGATCGCATTGGGGAATAGCAAGACCCACCTCCACATGGTCCACTTGTTTCTGACCATGAGGAGCAATGGGCTTCTCAGAATATTTAGAGAGATGGCAATCAGAATCCGGATCCACCCAGGATCGAAGATGCTCAGTTGCGTCAGTTGTTAGAGGAGACCCTTGCCCGCCTTGGGCCTAGGCAGGAGGTAGAGCCAGTGGTGGATAGAGAGAGAGAGGTACCAATTCACTCTGATTCAGAGGTAGCAGCCCATATGAGGGATTTTCTTAGAGCACGACCACCTATTTTTGATGGATCAGGCAGTGGTTTAGAGGCAGAGACATGGCTCATTGTCTTGACTAGGTGTTTTGTTATGCACCCATATGGTAGCAACACTCGAGCTAGGTGTGCTATCATGCGCTTGAGGGGATTTTCCTCCACTTGGTGGAGATTAGAGGAGCAGAAGCTCCATCTGGACATTGGTACAGTTTCTTGGGAGTTGTTCCTAAAGCGGTTTCGGGCTAGATTTCTTTCCGAGCATTGGAGGCAGCGTCGAGGGGATGAGTTCCACACCCTTCGACAATTGACTATGTCAGTAGAGATGTATGAGCATCATTTCTACGAGCTCAAATAGTATGCGGGCATAGGTGATGACGAGGGCATGTTGGTACAACATTTTCTCAGGGGCTTAAACGCCCGTATCAGTGGTGGAGTGCGGGTTTTCAAACCCAGGACCATGGCGGTGGCGGTCGACAAGGCCAGGCTCATTGAGGAGAACCTGGTGATGGCCTTAGGTGGTCATGTAGGAGTGCAGGTGGGCAGTGGTTCAGCAACTGGAACTAGTGCTCAAGGAGGTCAGCCTCAGGGAGGTGCACCTTCTAGAGCTCAGCAGGGTCTGTCTCAGAGTGGTCAGCATTAGTAGCAGGGTTCCTAGGGGAAATGGAAGGGGTTCCAGCAGAGGTAGGGGGACAGGAGTTGGAGGTGCATGAGTCGCTTCAACTCTGAGCAGCCAGCACAGAGTTCTCATTCATCTTTCAGGGGTAGTGCACTACAGTCTAGCACACCACCTATAGGTAGGGGCTTCGGTAGAGGCACTGGATGTTTTGCGTGTGGCCAACAGGGTCACATAGCGAGGATGTGTCCCAATAAGGGCGCATCGGGTTATTCTCAGGGACCAGCGACGTCAGAGCCGACTGTAGGAGATGCAGGCCATGGGCATCGAGTATTCGCAGCGGTTGACAACCGCCAGGCAGAGCACCAGGGTACAGTCGTTGAGGCCTATGGTATGTTGGGGGGTAACCCAGTTTCTATTCTATTTGATTCTGGAGCATCTGATTCCTTTGTTTCTTCATATGTCGTGACGCGATGTAGACTGGATGCGGTAAAGCAGGTCGATAGGTGGCAGGTAGAGTTAGCTTCGGGTGCAAAAGTTGCATCCCTTTCCCTTGTGCTAGAGTGTAGGTTAGAGGTTGGACCTCTCCAGACTACCTTGGACCTTCATGTTATTCCATTGGGTTCTTATGATGTTGTCATAGGAATGGATTGGCTAGAGGCTCATAGTGTAGTCATTGATTGTCGACGTAAGTCGATTAGATGCATTGGGGCATCTGGTAGAGAGGTAGAGGTAGTGGGGGTTCAGAGGCCAATCTCTTTGAGGATCATCTCAGCTATGCAGTTGAGAAGGTGTGTGCGGCAGGGTTGCCAATTGTTTGATATTACAGTGGATGATTTGGATCTAGGAGGTGGAGAAGAGAAGGTTTCTCTTGATAGTCACCCCATCCTTCAGGAGTTTTCCGATGTCTTTCCAGACGAGATTCCAGGGATGCCTCCTCAGAGGGACATTGACTTCAAGATAGACTTGGTACCTGGCTCAAAGCCCATTTCACGAGCTCCCTATCGTATGACTACTTAGGAGTTGAAAGAACTTAGGTTGCAGCTTGAGGAATTGCTAGAGAAGGGTTTTATTCGCCCTAGTGTTTCTCCATGGGGAGCACCTGCCATCTTCATGAAGAAGGATGGTTCACTTCAGTTATGCATTGATTACTGACAGTTGAACAACGTGACCATCAGAAATCGGTATCCTCTTCCTAGGATTGATGATCTATTCGATCAGATCAAGGGTGCTACCATCTTTTTGAAGATTGATCTCAAGTCAGGATATCATCAGCTTTGAATCTTCAAGTCAGATATTCATAAGACCGCGTTCTGAACGCAGTATGGTCACTATGAGTTCACAGTTGTGCCATTTGGTTTGACGAATGCACCCTCAGTGTTCATGAGTCTTATGAATGGGGTATTTCGTACATACCTTGACAGGTTTGTTCTTGTGTTCCTAGATGATATTTTGGTATACTCTAGAACAATGGAGGAACATGAGGAGCATTTACGACAGGTATTACAGTGTTTGCGAGATAATCAGCTATATGCTAACTTGTCGAAGTGTGAATTCTTTAGGACTGAGGTTCAATACCTTGGTCATGTGATCTCTGGGGAGGGTATTTCAGTGGATCCTGCAAAGATCCAAGCGATCTTAGATTTTCCTGTGCCCACGAATGTGGCAGAGATACGTAGCTTCATGGGGCTAGCGGGTTATTACAGGTGATTTATGCAGGACTTTTCGAGGCTAGGGCATCCTATCACCTCCCTTCAGAGGAAAGGAAGGAGGTTTGAGTGGTCTGAGAACTGTGAGACAGCCTTTCAGTGTCTTAAGCGGAAGTTGATCAGTGCACCTATACTTGCGATACCGGATCCTATTGGGGACTTTGTAGTTTGTACAGATGCGTCCTTGGAGGGATTAGGTGCAGTATTGATGCAGGAGGGTCGTGTCATTGCATATGAGTCACAAAAGCTCAAGGATCATGAACTAAACTATCCTACCCACGATCTTGAGTTGGCGGCAGTGGTTTATGCATTAACGAGATGGAGGCACTTTCTTCTTGGGCATAGGTTTGAGCTACATAGTGATCATAGGAGCCTTCAGTATATCTTCACGCAGCCCAACCTTAGTGCTAGGCAAAGGCGTTGGATGGAGTTTCTCTGTGAATACGACTTTGAGGTGAAGTATATCCAAGGGAAGGAGAATGTGGCTGCAGATGCCCTTAGTAGGCGAAGGCATGAGATATTTGAGTTGACTCTTATTGTTGATTTGCGGAGTCGGATTCTTTCTGCCCTCCTAGCTGACAGTTGGTATCAGGATGTTAGATCGGTGATAGAGGCAGGAAGACCCCTTGAGGGTAGATATTCAGGATACTCTCTTGACGTTGATGAGATATTGAGACACACGGGACACATCTACGTTCCCCCATCATGTGAGCTTCGTGCTTTGGTCATGACTGAAGCACATCGTGCACCTTATTCAGCCCATCCAGGGGTGAAGAAGATGTATGCAGATTTGTGTCAGTTATATTTTTGGCTAGGGATGAAGCGAGATATTTTAGATTTTGTGTCGAGATGTCTTGAGTGTCAGTGGGTGAAGGCCGAACACCAGCATCCAACAGGGCTTTTGCAGTCACATTTAGTACCAGAGTGGAAGTGGGATATAATCTCATTGGATTTCATTGTTGGTTTACCCAACTCTTCGAGACGACATGATGCAATTATGGTAATAGTGGATAGGTTGATGAAGGTAGCACACTTCTCACCTATGCGCTCTTCCTATACTGCATCATCCGTAGCTAGAGTGTTCATGGAGGATATAGTGAGGTTACATGGGATTCTGCATCGGATTATCTCTGACAGGGATCCAGTGTTCACCTCAGCTCTATGGACATCATTACAGCATGCGATGGGAACACAGTTGAACTTCAGTTCAGCTTACCACCCAGAGACAGATGGACAGACTGAGAGGGTTAATCAGATCCTCGAAGACATGTTGCATATGTATGTGATGGACCAGCAGACACGATGGGAGGACTATCTCTATTTGGTAGAGTTTGCCTATAATAATGGCTTTCAGAGTTCTATCGGTATGGCTCCATTCCAGGAATTGTATGGGCGACCATGTCGTACTCCCTTGATTTGGGATTGGCTAGAGGACAGAGTAACATTGGGTCCTAAGATGTTGCATGATATGGAGCAGCAGGTGGATAGGATTAGAGAGCACTTGGTGGCAACGCAGGATAGGCAGAAGAAGTATGCGGATGCGCATAGAGTGGATCATCATTTTTTTGTAGGCGATAGAGTCTTCTTGCGTGTGTGTCCACGAAAGATTCCAATCCGTTATGGAAAAGGCTCTAAGTTGGCACCTCACTTTGTTGGACCCTTCGAGATTCTCTAGAAGATTGGTCCTGTTGCTTACCGTCTTGCTTTACCGCCCAGTCTCTCGCATGTGCACGACGTGTTTCATGTATCAGTTCTTCGGTCGTACCATCTAGACATATCTCATGTCCTTGATTGGAATGCTTTGCAGGTAGAGGACGGGAAGCTGGATTTGGAGCCCGTGGCCATGGTGGAGCGCAGAACGCTCACTCTTCGACAGCGAGATATTGATTAGGTTAGGATCCAGTGGGATCCTAGGGATGACTCATCATCCACTTGGGAAGATGCAGTTAGGATGAGGGAACTTTATCCCTATTTTTTTGCAGGCTTCCAGGAGTAAGCCTGACCCTAGGGGGGAGGATGTAACACCCCTCCATTTTGTTCTTTTGATCGAACAGTGTTCGTTATGTACATTTTGCTTTGTTAGCACGTTGGTTATAAACTTGGTTACTTTTGACCGCTAATTGTTAATTGATGTAAACATTATGTTTTGATGTGATGGTACTTTAATCAGATGATATTATTGTTTCATGTTATGGATTAAATTAGCAAGTATGTGAATTATTGATGCTTTATGCTTTGATTATACCATTGATGTGTATAGGCGTCAGTCAGCGATATTGTATTGGTGAAGGGGACGGGATCACATCACTCGCATGCGAGTGCCCTGTGATTCCGTGATTTCCTCTTCACGGTGTGTTTTAATATTTATATATATATGCATGTTCGACACTCGTGTTGTGTGCAGGATGCAGGTACAAGACATTGACTCCACCTGATTCCACAAGTCTGAGCATGTCCCTTGTTCAACGGAAAATGATTGGGAGATAGTAACTTGGTTTTTTGTTTCGAGACATCACCCTAGCCATAGTGTGTCGTCGGGTTGTCAGTTGGGATAAGTTATCTTCCTTGTCGTCTCGTCTCTCCTTGCTTGCGTGATTAAATTTCCTAGTGAAATGGTGTTTTCTTTATTTAAATTTATTGCCAAAATGCATAAAGGAGTGCTTGTTATTTAATTAGTTAATTTAATTCAGTCAATAAATTAATCTAATCCTGCATTAGATTTATTTATTGATTAAGTAAATTAAATTAATTATGTTAGTATTATTAAATTTGAGGCAAATCAAAAAAAATATAGA